>JARHVA010000856.1:3890000-4047500 GCA_037957365.1 Torreya grandis | reverse complement strand
TAGAGGGCATTCTCTAATCATATGGTATAAACCCTAGCATAGGAAATAAATTTTTGGGAGGTTGATATAAAGCACATATTGTGTGAAATGATTATTGCCAACTTGAATCTCAATAGACTCTTTAAGGTCTTTGGCAAGGTAAATTTCCACACAGACCCTTCTTCGATGAGCTAGTCAACAAAATTTCACAAAGAAAGAGGTGAGCTTGAAAATTCTACCCAAACTAGGAGTTTAAGTTTAACTTGTTCTTAGACTTGAAAGTCTCAAGTCTAATGAGAAAAAATAACTAGATTGCTGTGAATAAACTAGAGGACATGGTTAATAATAGTTTTGTAATTTTTGGGGTTTTTTAAATGAATCCTGAAGAAACCCTTAGTGAGGATTTGAACCCCTTCTATATTTACCCCATGTCCTTGCTAATGTCTATGAACCCATTGATTTAAGAAGCTCTCCAGAAGGACTACACCTATAAAATAAGTAACCAAGATAAATTTTTCAATAATTATATACTTTATCAAACTCTAGTAAATATAAAATCACATTTGGTAGAGTGTCAGGGTCAAATTCAATACCTCATGGTAGACCTTTAGGATAAACTTTTGAGCTTATTTCGACACCATTTCTTCTTAAGATCTTACCAAGTATCCCTACATTAATGATGCAAAAATGGTGGTGATGACCATTTAATAAATGGAACATAACAATGATCAAAGGATGAAAGGCTAGCCTAACTCATCACAATAAATGAAATGTCAAAATAGATATAATCCCACCTAAATTGAAGATAAATCAATGATGTGATGGATAGGAAGGAAACCGTAAAAAATTACAAACATCTAATGCTCTGTATGGATCTATTTTACTCTCAAAGTCTTTTTTGTGTGTTTTAACATACATATATTTATTTCAATAAAATTCAAGTAATAACATTTCATGGCCATTTCCTATTATTCATCTAAACATTTCACTCCAAATCCTCACCTTATTGGTCCATTTTTTTAAGCTCTGGAGTAATACCTCTATGGACCTATGAAGAATTGACATTTTAAAAAAACACTTCTATCTCTTTTAAATTTGTTACAAAATGAAGGAATTTTTTAAATTCAAAAATATATTACGCTTGGAATGGTGCAAAGGAGTTTCATATAATGTTAGAGATAAAATATGTACCATTTAAAAATAATAAATGATGTTTGGAGATCTCCAAAAGAGTGGAAGAAACTTTCAAGGGTAGAAACCAGATTGTAATGAATAAAAATTAGTGTATTCATCACTCTAAATGAAAGGAAGTAAGATATTTCAGTCATCGATCATAAATAAAATGGATCTAATGGATGGTTCATGTTATTTTAGAAATCAATGTCTCATACAACTTGAAATCTCAACAACTCATGCCAATATTTTCAACAAAGCAAGTGTGTGAGCTAAATTTTATGACACAACTAATCTTTATGGGTAGAATGAACAATGTGCATCATTTTTATGTTTTTATAGTTATTTTTAGGTCACTAAAACTAAAATATTTGCAAAATATACTTAATCCACACATTAGGAGGAGGTAAATGTTGTATTATTCATCCTCCAACTATTGATTGGGTACAACCTGAAAAGCTTACTCAAATAAGTGCACACACACATCAATGTAATAATATTCCATAAAACTAGAGGGACAAAACAAAAAAAGACACTTTTCATTTAAAAGGAATATGAAAATATTGACTCGATTGGTTTTTCATATTTTCCAAAGAAGCTAAGCATATTATTATTTCAAAACCCTAGTGAGAACTTCATAACCACTAATTTGTTTAGATAGGAAGGAAGATAAGAGGATTTATTTTTATTCAAATCATTATACTTGTAAACAATTTGATCCTCTCATCTCTTTTGGACACATAATTTAGGTTTATTTAGATGAAATGCCATTTACCTACATTCATGGGTCTCTAGGACATAAATTGGTGAAACATATTTACTTATGTCACCCATTGTACCATATACTTAAAAGGCCACTTGAATCATCAATTTTAGAAGTGGATTATAGGATCCCCTATTTAGGGAGTTGAAATGCACTCTTCTCATAATGTTATATGCAACATTAAACTAGGTTCAATTAATAGAGTAAAAAATAATGTTTAGCATAACATCTATATGTGTTTTTATTCACATATGATTGATTCTAAAATGATGACTTCCTCATCACAAAATCATCTTTTTAAGGATTAAAAGTAATCTTGTCCTCATCTCCTTCCTTATTCTCAATCCAAGAAAGATAAACACATTTATAGCTATTGTAAGAAAAGAGGGCATGATAAGTCCAAATGTTTTTTATTAAAGAAAAAGACACTAATTATAAATTTTACCAACAAGGAAATGCATTTTTTTTCATAAAGACTACTAGTGGTAGAGCAAAATTTGACAAGTTAAAAGGTAGAATGAATAAATGAAGCCTAATGTGAAACCAAAATATGGGACAAAGTCATGACATGTGTTACCCTTATATGAATTTTTAGTCTATTATATAATAAATACTAGCTTGCATAAAAGCTTGATTTATAGATTCATTTTCAACTACGTTATTTTTTAGTGTAGACACATCCTCATATGTATTCACTTATGTGGAAGGATAGTGGTTCATCTTCTAAAAGATCACACACTTTCACCATTCATTATTTTGCTTTCAATTCAAAAATTTTGGACAAGGTCACTTGTGATGTGACTGACATGATTTTTGTGGCTTTTTTTTGGCTTGAAAACCCTTATTAGTATGATAGAAAAGCTCATTAAGATACATAAATTAACATATATACATCATTAAAATACAATAAATTTTAATTAACAAGATTCACTATATGAATAATAAATTTGGTACTTAAATGTAGACAAACATAAAAAATAATAAACGAAGCATCAAAATTGGCTCTAGTTTTCATAATATCATAACATTATTTTACTAAAGTACAAGTTAATGTTTATAAAAAGAATACAAATCTAAATCAATTATTAAATTCATATAAATCACGTTTCAAGAGACTCAAGAAATTTTTCCTAATAGAGAAATCAATTATACAATTGATATTATTCATTTTATTCCTCTTCCCAATGCTCTATTGGATCGTACTTTTATATTATAAATTTTTATATTAAAAAATCAAATTCGGTAATTATTTTCCAAAGTTTTCATCAAATGAATTGATTACACTTGTGTTTCTCTTATTCTCAATAAGGATGGATTTGATGTCTTTATATATATTTTTAGTAAATTTAACAAGATCACAATAAAGAATTGTTATCCAGTTCCTCACATCAATGATATTTTGGATCAAAATCATGGGCAAATGTTTTTATCAAAGATTTATTTCAAAATTGGTTATCATTATGTCAAAGTATAGTCAAATGACATATGAAAGTCTAATTTCATCACTAAGATGGGTCTATTTAAGTGGTTAGTGAGTAGGTTTATGCTCACTAATGCAGCTGTGACCTTTATTTATTTTATGAATGATTTTTTTTGTACATGCCTTTACATACAACATTCACATAGAATCAATGAATTACACAGAATGTTAGCCTTTCAGCCCATATTTTTGAAATAAACATTTAGCATACTATAATGATGAGTAAGTGTAAATATAAATCAATAAGCTCCTTTTGCTAAGTATCCATGATTAAGGGGAATCGATACCATCAAAATCACCCAGGGCATGATCCTAGCCTTAACTAATTGACTCTCTATGTGGGGTACATAGAGGGATTTGTACCCTAGTGGATGAATATAAGCAACCATCATCCTCACCAGTCAGATTACAACCCTTTCGATGATGAATGATGTTTCAAGGATATTTTATATAAAAATTAAACATATATCTTGATGATATTATTATTTTATCATGCACTTTTTAGGCACACCTTCAATATATAGAACATGTTCTTCATATAATTCAATCAATCCTAGTTTTCTTTGAGTCAAACTAGAATACTATATCTTGGTTTTCTCATTAATACCCATGAAATTAAGGTGGATCTAAAAATTCACAATTTATTATAAAATGGTTAACTCTTTTTACCATCATGGGTTGTGAATAGTTCTTAGTCTTGTTAACTTCTATCACAAATTCATCCTTAGTTATTCAAATATATCCTTACCATTGTATGAGATGACAAAGTTACATTTATTTTTTTGGTAGACAAAGTATTGTGCCACTGCATTCAAAATATTTAAGAATAAATTTTACTCATGACACATTCTCATGTCAGTTGATCTCTACCTGCATTTCCAAAATGCAATAGATGCCTCCCAATTTTAATTTAGAAAACTTCCTAAGTAGATTGACCATCCCATGGCATATCATTATAATACATTTTCTAATATAAAATTGAAATGTTAAACTTATAATTAATCATTATATACCTTACATCAATCCTTTAAGTAGTGGAGGTATTATCTTCTTGGAAACAAAATTTTTACTTTCTAACTTAAAATGTCCAACACATAACATGGAAATAAAAAAAACGTTGAAAAGTATTTTGTGTGTACACACACACACACAAAATAGATTATAATATATATTATATGTGATTAGAATCACAAGTATAGAAAACTATATAAAAAATTTAATGTATATTTTCACATAATTAGCCATTTTCAAGATGAACAAAATCTACTTATAGTCAACAGGTTATAAAGAGCCACTAAAAGTATCCATACTTTGTGGTATTCTCTTTGGATTGGAACATGATTAAATAGCAGTCAAAAAAGGATAAGGATATATTTGGTAGGATTTTGAAATGAATGTACATTATTTTTATGGCTTTAGTTTTCTCCTTGGCTTGTTTGGCCCTAAGGGATTAAAAAAACTACTTAGAGGCATGGTCACAAATCTCAAGCTATTACAATTAGACATTACACTTATACTATAAAGGATAAGGGATAGGTGGAGGAGAAGGGTACAAACTAAAATAAGGTATGTTTTTATTTTATTAACAAACACTTTTTAATAATCATACATGACATAGAGCCCAATCCATGCAAGATTAAACATTAAAATTAAGATCAAAATTATGATTAGATGGAGAATTAGATTGAACTTCCATTGAAATTACTAGTGGAAAGTAGATTGATAAATGCCTTCAAATATATTGTTTTTTAAATATGGTAATCAATGCAAATCCACTAATTAAAAATATTTAGGGATTCATAAAACTATAGATTTGATGAGATTTTCACAAAATTGTGTCAATCTAAATGCCAATATATAAAATAGAACTATTTTCCACACTTCCATTGCACTTTACCTAATGATTGTCTTGCATTTTGATATTATTCTCTTGTAATCATCTCATGTATCTTATTTTAATTACCATCTATAAAAAATGAGACACATGTTCAAATATTTTTGTATATATTGTATGTTTTATACATCCCTATCTATAGCTAGCATTGAGCTCCACCTACTCGATACTCATTCCTCAAAATAGTATTTATAAAACCCATAACCCTTAAGTACACCTTATTATACTAGTCCTGATTTTACTCGATTAAAAAAACCCAATATGAATTCATGTGGTATTCTATTGATCACTTAGTGACTCCCCCATGATTTTATAAAAATCACATATGTAATTAATTTCTTTTAATGATGTAATTATTATAACCATCTTACCCATAAGGGATAAGAGATGAAATAGATAACACAAGAAGATGAAATAATGTTATAATGCCTTGATCTAGTATATCAAACATCTATAAATCACATCAAATATAATAAAATTAGAGGAATAATTTACCCTTTTGATAATGTGAACATTAATTCTCAAACTTGCTACATAATATACACATATGTACTCTCCTTAATATTTCCATTTAATAGAAGTTACATCATTCCAAAAATGCTTATGCATTTGAATGTGTTTTGGTTTACTATTGTCATATTTTTCCTCAATGCATTCTATAAACCATAACTTACTACAAAGTATAGAGTTGAGAAATGCATCAACATCCTTAGACCCATAGTATGGATTGTTGTATCAAGTTTTAAAATTCATAAGATGAAATGGAATTGGTTGTCGAAGAGAAACATTAGTTGTTGAAGCACGTCAATAGACACACAAGGGAAAACTTACCACAATGTCGCTAATATGAAATCAAAGGAAAATATGAAGTAGAATCTTTATTTTACATCTAATATCATACAAAATGGCTATCGATGCACAACACACCATCTAGATTTTCCACACATATTAAAAATGTGTCACATAAGGGGATGTATCCAAAAAATGTCATAAACAAGATAAATGTATTTTGTGTGAGACAAAGGTGTGAATAACCAATGTGACAAGTAGTTACATTGAGACCACATAAGCCCACACAATAATTTTAACTTTCATGCATAAAACTATTTGATTCTGCCTTTTTATTTTGTTGGTGAGTTGTACCTTCTTCTATCTTGTATTTTCCAATGGGAGACCCTGATCTCCTAATATTTTTGGGATAGATTCCACACTAGTGCAAAAGTGGGTTTATCTTAGTTTTAAACATTAGGTATCACACAAATAGATGGAACTAATATAGGTGCCCCTTTTAGGAGCAATAACTTCACTTTCATAAAGACCTATTAAGAGTGATAATGTCTCTTCCGCATCAATTTTTGGGTGAATAGTTAGCTTTTTCATGTTATCATTGATAATGTGTGCAAGAATAACATCATTTCATAAGCAAAACCCCCATAGCTATATCTTAACATTAAATTACACCCTAAACCATAATACTTGGGTTGGATTCAATATGTTAAATATATGCAAGTCCACTAAATATGAAATTTTGAGTAAAAATTCAATCCCATAGAGGCCATAGTCACCTATGACATCTCACCACTCGACATTTGTAAAAATTATCTTGGAAGGTTGTATTTTTATGTTTTCAGTGTTAATATCAAGCCAAGATATGTTAGTGTAATTTCAATGAAAAATATCATTTATTCAATCTATTGGAGTCACCTACGATCACTAAAATCAATTATATCTCTACCAAATAATGTCACAAACTAATCTCCTACATGTAAAATTATGCATTACTCATGGTCTTCCTGAAATAATCTAGGAAAGAAAACAAGGATTAATTAAAAGTATACCATGCCACACAAATACCATTAAAATAATAAAATATTGAAAAAATACAACATTATGAGTACATCTTTGAAGATTCAAAGGCTCTACCAACACATTATGTAATAACTTATTAAATTGATTCAGTCCCTAAATCCCCTCTTGAAAATATTCATTTTTTCCACAAGTCCATTTCTTATAATAATGAAATTTGATACCAAATACAAGAGCTTCTTGATCACTTAGGCAATATCATGCCAAGTTCTCCTTTTGGCATCTTGAAATTCCCTTAATCAGATAAAAATGACACATGATGCTTGTGTATTGACTATTTCACACTCAAAAATATAAAAGTGATGAATTGGTGCCTATTTATATGCATTTATGACCACTTATACTATTTATTAGGTGAACAACACTTCACCAAGATCAACTAAAAGTCAAGTTATCATTAGAAAACTATATATCCTAAAGACATTTTGAAGACAACATTCAAAACATTAGAAGGATTTTACAATTGGTTAATTATGACTTTCATTTTGAAAAATGTGCCAAAAAAATTAAGAACCTGATAGATGAACTACTTAAACCATTTACTACCTCCATCATCATATGCTTGGATGACATACTCATATTAAAAATAACTTATGAGGAACATGTAGAACACATCTTACATGTCATAAAATAATTTCATAAACACAAGTTTCAAGCCAACTTAGTAATGTGTACATTTTGAACTGCACATATTCAATATTTGGGCTACATCATTGATTTTTTAGGTATCCATGTATATGTATAGAAGGTCAAGGTAATCAAATATTATCCATCTCTATGCAATGTCATTGAATTGAGGAGTTTTTTTTTGACATGTTAACTTCTACTACATGTTTGATAATATTTTATCAAACATAGAATGGGATTTTAGTTAGATCATGTGAACCAACATGACATTCCACTAGACACCTGTATAATAGCATACTTTCAAGGAGGTCAAAAAATTCCTCTATATAACATAATATAAATCACCACCTATGGAGAATATGAATTGTTTTTTAAACTTAAACTTTAATAACTTCTTTCTTGCAATGACATATATTGTAACTATCTGAACCATAAGGGATCAAATGTTGGAAATATTGTCATTGATGTCAAAGGTCTAGTATTATTTGTGATAAAGGCCCCGTTGCATTTAATGTTGTTTGTAATAAATATATCTTGGCTAATATGAGTTAATATTTATTTAATATTAACGAATATATTTTTGGTTGCATATGAGACAAAAGAAGGGCCCATGGAGAAGTCGAAGAGCCATGGGGTAAAGACAAAAGAAGGATGGGACACATTTTCCCATGAAGAGCCATCTTGGGGAATACCAAGAGTCACCAAGTGAAGACAAAAGAGTAAGGGCGAATTTCTCATGAAGGGACACTTTGAGGAATATGAAAAGTCACCAAAGATAAGGACAAAAGTGGGAAGGACGTTTTTGGTCATGAAGGGTCACCACATGACTTTTCAAAGGCTTGAATATGAAGGGTCATCCAATATTGGCACCATTTTCCATGAGGATTGAAGGGTCACAAAGGGGGAAGGCCAAAGGTCATTTGGAAAGCTATAAATAAAGGATTGAGTAGCCATTTGTAATATGAGAGATAGAGGTTGATTTGATATTGTAATATCTAGCTTAGAAGAGCAATTGTGAGAGATGAATATGATTTGTATTTGTTATATATAGCTTAGAAGAGTAAAGGTGAGAGAGAGGAAAGAGATGTTGTATTGATCTATCATTTGTTGAAATAACAACATTGAGAGATAGGTGTGTGGTATACACAAAGGGGTTTGTGTTCCTGTGGTTTGGTGCTCATGAATTGTTGTTGGGTTGGTTCTCGGCAAAGGGGTTGGTGCTCTTATGGGTTGGTACTCATGAATATTAGCTGGGTTGGTACTCAGCAAAGGGGTTTGAAGCTCATGTGGGTTAGTGCTCATGAATTGTAGCTGGGGTGGTACTCGAAAAAGGGGTATGGTGCTCCTGTGGGTTTGTTCTCATGAATATATTTGAGATTGATTCTCTGTGGTTTTTCCCACATTGGGTTTCCATGTTATATGTGGTGTCTCTCTCTATCTTGTGTGATGTTTATTGTTTGAGTTTTATTGCATATCTTGAATGTTTGATTAAGTGGAATTTGATAAAGGGAAAGTTTTATAAGATATATAATATATTGATTCACCCCCCCCTCTCAGTATATTCCATGCTTAATAATTGGTATTAGAGCATGTTCCTTTTTGAAAAGTTTTACAACTTGAAGGTAGATCGGGAAAGCACGATGGCTGGGTCATAGGAAGGATTTTCTACAAATAAGGCACCTTTGTTTGATGGGAAGAATTATGCTTTTTGGAGCATGAGAATGAAGGTTTATTTGATGGCCCTTGGATTCAACATATGGAAATCAATGGTGGAGGAATATGAAGAGCCATAGACATCTACAATTACTCCAGCAGAAAAGAAGGCAAGTGAATGTAATGCTAAAGATTTAAATGCTATTTTATGTGGTTTATGTGAATCTAAATTTGTTAAAGTTATGCAATGTAAATTTTCTCATGAAACTTGGGTAAAACTTGAGAATATTTACAAAGGTGATGGAAAGGTTCAGCAAGCTAAGCTACAGACTTTTAGAAGGCAGTTTAAAAGTTTGAAGATGGAAGAAGAAGATATAGCAAGTTATCTCTTGCGAGTTGATTAGATAGTAAATTAGATTCAAGGTCTTAGAGAAACATTGGAAGAGTCAATGGTGGTGAAAAAGGTTTTGAGATCTCTACCAATGAGATATGATGCAAAGGTTTCGGCAATCGAGGAGATGAAGAATTTAGCCAAGCTAAAGATGGATGAGCATCATGGTATTCTCACCGCATATGATAAGTGGCTTTCAAGACATCAAAGAAGGAGAAAGATAAGATTAAAGAATCAAGTGATAGTTCTAGTGATGATGAAGATGACAATGAAGTACTTTTCATTCACAGGCTGAAAAGAGGAACAGGTAAATATCAAGGAAAATTACCTTTTAAATGTTTTAATTATGGAAAGATTGGACATTTTTCAGCTAGATGCCCAGATAAAGTTAAAGATGATGAAGAATAAAAGCCTACATACAAGAAGAGTTTCAAAGGCAAATCTAAGAAGGGATTCGAGAAGAAGATCCTGTATTCTAAAAATTGATCTCTCAAAATTGATCTTCTAAGCTAGGATTTTTAGAAAAGATCTACAAGCACACTTTGAAGAAGCCAAGAATAATGAAGAAGATCTCAAAGCATAGTTGTAAATAGCAAGAAAAGATTGTGAAAGGTATGTTATTGAAATTGCCTCTTTAAAAGAAGATATTAAGAAAGCAATCAGTGATAAAGTAGTTAGTGATTCAAAATTTGAAGATAGCACTAACATGTTGAATAAGATATTGGAAGGTCAAAAAGCATATTCAGATAAGATAGGAATCAGTTTTGAAAAGAAAAAGATCTATGCTGAAGATCTTACACAAGAGTAAACAAAAAGAGGAGAAGTGAAGAATATAGAGGAATTCCAAACAAAGAAGTCTAGAAGGAACAAAGCTACAAAATGTAATCAAGTCAGAGATATACAGATAGGTCTTATTTTATGGATATTGTTTATATTGTAATGGATATGGTCACAAGAAATTATAATGTAGAAAAAGAGCTAACAATTTCAGAAATAAGGAAAAGGAAAGTCAAGTAGAGTCAAGCAGAAGCCACAACTCTTTTGCTCCTCTATCAAGCTTTGATGAAGAGACCATAGTATGCTTCAAGTGCAATAACTTCCGACACATAACTTGGTATTGCAGAAGCATGTTTGAGTTAGTCAAGAAGGATCAGAATTTCAAAGCTCCATTTATCAAGATGAAGAATCAGAGTGTCAAAGATCCATTCATCAGGAAGAAGGTTCAAACATGGTCATGGCAGAAGAAACAATCTGAAGATTCAATGATGGTTCAGACAGCACTGCATGTAAGAGGTAAAGATCAGCCATGGTTAATTGATAGTGGATGTTCAAGGCATATGATAGGAGATAAAAGTAAATTTATATCTCTAAAGAAGATCAATGGTGGTTTAGTGAGATTCAGAGATAAAACCACTACCAAGATAGCTGAAAAAGGTACTTTGAGTTTGGATTATGGTAGAACTAAGACTAAAAATGTTTTGTATGTAAAAGGTATTAAGCATAATCTGTTGAGTGTTAGTCAACTTTGTGATCAAGGATACACATTAAGGTTTTATGCTGAAGGTTGTGAGATTAGAAGAAAATATTCAAATGAGTTTATTGTAGATGCTCAAAGGGTAGGGAACAATGTATATGTATTGTCAGATATCTTTTCAAAGGCACGATCAAAGGACACATTCAAAGATCGGCGAGAGGAGTTGGGAGTAATCTCTATTACTTCCTACCATTGATGTTTAGCATCAATTGAGGGGGAGCTAAGTGTTATCTCCAGGTAGGCCCTTTGCCATTAATGTCAAAGGGGGAGAATAATAGGTACAAGTATAGGTACAAGTGCAAAAAAATAGGTACAGGTTGCTACAGTAAGGGGGAATTACTATATGTTTTTAGATGACAAGATTTTTAGGTGACAGGTTGTGGCAGTTTTAGGATTGAGGTTGCCATCAATGACAAAGGGGGAGATTGTTGGAAATATTGTCATTGATGTCAAAGGTCTAGTATTATTGGTGATAAAGGCCCCATTGCATTTAATGTTGTTTGTAATAAATATATCTTGGCTAATATGAGTTAATATTTATTTAATATTAACGAATATATTTTTGGTTGCATATGAGACAAAAGAAGGGCCCATGGAGAAGTTGAAGAGCCACGAGGTAAAGACAAAAGAAGGATGGGATGCATTTTCCCATGAAGAGTCATCTTGGGGAATACCAAGAGTCACCAAGTGAAGACAAAAGAGTAAGGGTGAATTTCTCATTAAGGGACACTTTGAGGAATATGAAAAGTCACCAAAGATAAGGACAAAAGTGGGAAGGACATTTTTAGTCATGAAGAGTCACCACATGACCTTTCATAGGCTTGAATATGAAGGGTCATCCAAGTTTGGTGCCATTTTCCATGAGGATTGAAGGGTCACAAAGGGGGAAGGCCAAAGGTCATTTGGAAAGCTATAAATAAAGGATTGAGTAGTCATTTGTAATATGAGAGATAGAGGTTGATTTCATATTGTAATATCTAGCTTAGAAGATCAATTTTGAGAGATGAATATGATTTTTATTTGTTATATCTAGCTTAGAAGAGCAAAGGTGAGAGAGAGGAAAGAGATGTTGTATTGATATATCATTTGTTGAGATAGCAACATTGAGAGATAGGTGTGTGGAATACACAAAGGGGTTGGTGCTCCTATGGGTTGGTTCTCACGAATTGTTTTTGGGTTGGTGCTCGGAAAAGGGGTTGGTGATCCTGTGGGTTGGTGCTCGGTAAAGGGGTTTGAAGCTCATGTGGGTTGGTGCTCATGAATTATACCTAGGGTGGTACTTGGTAAAGGGGTATGGTGCTCCTGTGGGTTTGTTCTCATGAATATATTTGAGATTGATTCTCTGTGGTTTTTCCCACATTGGGTTTCCATGTTATATCTGGTGTCTCTCTCTATCTTGTGTGATGTTTATTGCATATCTTGAATGTTTGGTTAAGTGGAATTTGATAAAGGGAAAGTTTTATAAGATATATAATATATTGATTCACCCCCCCCCCCTCTCAATATATTATGTGCTTAACATCAAAGATGAAAGACATCACGGTAGATAGAAGAATGTTAACATGTGTTAAATATATAAAATATCACAATTATTTGTAAATCATGTTCAATATTAGAAAATTATGGGCAATATTTCCCCCTCTAATAATAGGAACTTATATTCTCAACCTTGATGCACATTTTATACTTTCCTTAATCTTTCCAAGGAATATATGTTACATCATTCTACAAACACTTATAAAATCAATTTTGTTTTGTTTTATGACTGTTATAAGTTTTCTCTATGTATTATATAACTTGTAAATTACTACCAAGTACAAGGTCGACCATCACACTAGCATTTTAAATGTCATTGGGGATCATATTCATCTAAGTTTATTTATGAGACATCATTTGAGTTGATAATTTAATAAATAATGATAAATCAAATACAAAATGATCAATAATATTTTATATTTCCTTTAATTATTTTTAGTTAAATGCTCACCATTTTTTTTACTAATAACTTAGTTTATAGTAACTCGTAGATTACTTATTTTGGCTTTTCTAAGTTTATGGAAAGATAAATAATGTGATCCTCCAATTAATAAAAATAATGTATATAATTGAAAAATATGGTCTACAAGATGATTTTAGCTATATTACAATACCAAACCAATCAGGTAGTTAGCTACTTCTCTATTGTTATGATAGGAAGAGACTATTTAAACTTTTTTTCAACATTAATCCCTCAACAAGGAGAAACATAAATTGTTAATCCATTCATTAGATATACTATTATTGAATGATATATTATAGTCATTGGAATATAACATTACACCATATATGACATTATGAAAAAATCAATCTAAAAGAATTTGATGGTCCAATTTTTGAAGGAAAGGGAAAAGAAAGCATTGAGCATGATAATATGAGAGCTAGTTTATTCCATATTACCAAAAATGAGAAATGAGAAACTGAAATCACAAAAAAAACATAATAAAAATGTTTATGATAAGGTTGAAAATAAAAAATACACACACACACACATAATAATACTATACATACACATAATAATTCTCTCTATGTGTGTGTGTGTGTGTGTGTGTGTGTGTGTGTGTGTGTGTGTGTGTGTGTGTGTGTATTATAAAATCAACTTACTCAACTTACTCTCCCTCTTTTTTAGTGGGGAGGGTTGGGTAGGATGAGGGGGTGTTTTGGATTTCATGACTTAAATTCATTTACAACAAAATTGGTAGATGAAATTTTCATTAATATTTCAATTTAAAATAGTATCGTTCTTGGGGATTGAAGGACATTTAGATTTAAAACAAAAATTTCTCTTAGATTACTATTGAATAAATTAATATAATTAATATTTGATAGGTGAGATTACACACTTTCTAACAAAATATAATTTGGGAATAATTAATTGATTATCTTTTGGGAATGCAGACATGATAGAGGAAGTTGTTGCATCATATGACATGGTGCTGATTGAATATAGAGAGCTGAAATTAAATACAGCCATTTAAATTTGAAATTTGGAGCCTTCTTAGCTTGTTTTGAGGGGAAATATGCATGGTAGGTGACAGCTATATATAGTAGTCAGAGAGACAAAATAGATAGTAGAACATGTAGAAAAGTGAGTATGTAGTAGATCATGAGAGGATAATGTAGTAGAACAAGGGAAAATGATGCAATAAAAATCCATAACAAAGAGACTTTAGACATAGAAATAACCTATAAGAAGAGAGAAAAAGGGGTAATGTAAGCCTAGAGACTATACTAGAGTAGTAATAGTCTACAAAAAGATAGAACAATAGGTAGGGGAATTAAAAAGAAGTAGAGGAAATTTATTTGCTAATAGTAATAAGACAATCATCTAAGAGCAAGGAATGCTTAATGAATCTTTGTGAGTTTTATATATAGTTGTAGCTATAAGTGATAAGGTTGTAATAATTGTTTTTACATTAATTAATAGATATATATATATATATATATATATATATATATATATATATATATATATATGCATTTTTTATGCCATACTCTTCCCTCCCCTATTTCATCTTTTGTATTACTGCTTGTTGCCCACGTGGGCCTTCATATATTTGGTAATTTATCCCTTTAATAGCCATTATAGTTGTAAACTTTTCCAACAACTATTATGATATCCCATTTAGAAATAGAAGTAGGAAATTTGGGTTTATGGCAATAACCTCCTATTTTTTATGAAAAGAATTAAAATGTGTGCATCATCAAAATGAAAACAATTTTCAACTCTCAAGATTTATGGGAATTGGATGAAGGTGGATATAATGAATTTTTAGACCTAGAAGCCTTCAATTAATTAACCCAAACATAAAGGAATGTGTTAAAGGATAATAGGAGAAAGGATTTCAAGGCACTCACCTATATACAAATGATATTGGTTGATTCAATCTTTCCTAGGATAGTAGTAGTTGTCTATTCCAAGCAAGCATGGAATTTTTTTTGAAATACCTATCAAGGAAGTGACAAGGTGAAGCTTGTTAATTTGGAGCTCTTAATAATTGACTTTGAGACCCTAAAAATGAAGGAGAATGAGTTTATCATTGACTTCTTTACAATAACAATGAACATTTTCAATCAAATGAAGACATATGGTGATGCCCTTGAAGATCATAAGATCATTAAGAAGGTGTTGAGGATCCTTCCAATTAAATTTGACCCTATAGTGGTTGTAATAGAAGAGTGAAAATATTTGAGTCAAATGACTGTGGATGATTTAATGGGTTATTTGAAAACCCATAAACAAAGGTTGAATGGCTCAGCAACCTCCTCCCATGAGCAAACATTCAAGACCAATGTGAATGTAAAAGGAAGGGAGAGAGGATAAAACAATAGAGGAAGAGGAAAAACTTGTAGTATTCAAGAAGGTGGAAGGCATATCCATCAATAACCACATGGAAGAGGAAGAGGAAAGATTAAAAACACTTCTAGATGAGGTTATATACAAAGGTATGATAAGTCTAGAGTCCAATGTTATTATTTCAAGAGGTATGGACACTATGCTAATGAGTGTAAAAAGAAGGAGTATGACATGAATAATAAAAATTCAAATTTTTCTCATACATAAGAGGTTGATCCTAATAGGAATGAAAAAGGTTGAAACTTATTTATAACATGCAACATTGCCAAGAAAAGTAGAAAGAAACATGGTACTTGGATAGTGGTTGTAGCAACCACATGAGTGGTAACAAAGAGATGTTAAACCACATAGATGACTCAATCAACTTAGAGGTGAAGATGGGAAACAATGAGAAGTTTCCCATCAAAATCAAAGGTAACATTTATATTTACATCTAGGAAGGTTACAAAAGGCAAATTCAAGATGTTTATTATGTACCCAAGTTGAACCATAACCTTATTAGCATTGCAAAGCTTGTCCAAAAGGGGTAAAATCTCATATTGAGAATGGTGAGTGCATCATATTTGATATGAGTGGTTGTAATAGGCAAATTATAGTAGTCAAGATGACAAGTAATCAGATGTTTCCATTGAGAATGCAAAATGACCGCATAGTAGCATTTAAAAATATAATAGTAGACGAGTCTACTCTTTGGAATCTTAGGTATGGGCATTTGGCATTTAAAGGGCTGAACCTTATTCATAAGAATCACATGTTGAAAGGGTTTCCCCTTATAGAATAACTAGACAAGGTGTGTGAAGGATGCATATTAGGGAAGCAATATAGGAGTGCATTTTTTGAGGGTAAAACATGGATAGCTAGAGATCCTTTAGAGTTGATACATTCATAGATGATTACATCCAAAAGATATGGGTGTATATCTTGAAGAAAAAGTCATAATAATTTGAGACTTTCAAGTAATTCAAGGCCATAGTGGACAAGAAAAGTTTCCACTACATCAAGATTTTGAAGATGAATAGAGGGGAAGAGTATATCTCCAATGATTTCATGAATTTTTTCAAGGATCATACCATAAATAATAAATTTATATATAGGTATACACCTCAAAAAAATGGTATGGCTAAGAAGAAGAATAGGAACATCCAAGAGATGGAAAGGAACATGCTAAAGGCAAAGGGTTTGCTTAATGAATTTTGGATTGAGGCTATAAAAAAAACCATGTATTTGTTGCATATATGTCCAATGAAGAGTGTTAGGGATGTGATCTCTCAATAAGCATGGAGTAGTTGGGAGCCAAGTGTAGAACACCTTAGAGTGTTTGGTTGTGTAGCATACACATATGTGCCCAAGCAAAGAAGGATGAAATGGGATGAAAAAGTTGAGAAATGCATATTCATTGGGTATGTTGATAAATCAAAGGCTTACCAATTATAAAATCTCATCACCAAAGAGATCATAATTAGTTGGGATGTTTAATTCATTGAGTATGAATCTTGGAAAGAGAGACAAGAAGAAGAGCATGTGCAAACAAGGGATGGTGGACCCTTTATTGAATATGAAACATTATGTGGTAAAACTACCAATGCACCAAATTAAACCCCTATTTCATAAAGGGATGATTCATCTATTGGTAGTTTCCATCAAGGAGGTCAAGGAATTATTCAAGAGTCAACATCATCCTCTTCCAACTCAAGTCAATGGCAAGTAAGGACAAGAGTCTTGGAAGAAGTCAAGGTATGAGAAAAATGAAGATGAAACTTTGAATTATGAACTCTTTTAATCAGTTTATCCTATCTACTTTGAAGAAGTAGTCAAGGATAGTAAGTGGTGTAAGGTTATGGATGAAGAAATGCATGCCATAAAGAAAAATCAGACATGGGAATTAGTTGAAATACTAAAAGGAAAACAGGTCATAGGATTTAAGTGGTTATCCAAGATAAAAACTACTCTAGAAGGAAAGATAGAGATGCATAAAGCAATACTAGTGGTGAAGGGCTACAAGAAAAGACCTGAATGTGACTATAATAAGACATTTGCACCCATAACAAAGATAGAAATGGTAAGGACAATCATATCCATTATTGTTTAACATAAGTGGAAGGTACATTAAATGGATATGAAGTTATAATTCTTGAATGGAGTCATAGAAGAAGATGTTTATGTGGGATAACCACCTGGATATGAGATTCTCAAGCATGAAAACAAAGTGTATAGGCTAAAAAAGGTATTGTATGGGCTCAAACAAGCCCCAAGAGTATGGTACAACCATATAAAATCATACTTGTTGAGAAACATATTAATAAAAAGTTTAAGTCAGCCCACACTATACATCAAATCATGCAAATAAGGTATTTTGATTGTTGCATTTAATGTGGATGATCTAATATTCACTAAAAATACAAATCAATCCATTGAAAAACTCAAAACAACCATCAAAAATGAATTTGAAATGATTCATTTGGGCTTATTTAAGTATTTTATTGGATTAGAGGTCAAGAAAATGGATGAAGGCATATTCATATGCTAATCTAAGTATGCAAATGAGATTTTGGAAAGGTTCAAGATGTTAGACAATAACCAGGCTATTCACACTAGCTGAGACAAATCTTAAGTTGTACAAAGATGATTACAGTAGCAATGTAGACCCCACATGCTATAACATCCTAGTGGGAAGCCTAATGTATTTGATTTTAACTAAGATGGACATCATGTATGCAGTCAGCTTCATATCAAGAATCATGGAGATTCCAAAAGAGACACATTGGCAATTAGGTAAGAGGATATTGAGGCACATGAATAGAACAAGGGATTATGGAGTTTTGTATGCAGTAGTATATGGGTTTTAGCTTGTTGGTTACACATACAGTGATCACTTAGGTATCCTTGATGACTAAAAGATCACTTTGGGGTATGTTTTTCATCTTTGGCTAGGATCCATATCTTGGGCTTCAAATAAATAACCCATAGTGTCATTTTTTATAGCTAAAGCAAAGTATATAGTAGTGAATGCAGTAGTATGTTGGGCTATATGGCTAAAAAGGATACTTTAGGATTTGCATAAGGAGTATCAAGGAGCTTATAAGATATATTGTGATAATGTATCATCCATAGAATTATCAAATAACCCCATCTTTCATGGTAGGAGCAAAATCATTACAATCAAGTATCACTTCATTTGATAATTAGTTGGAAATCATGTCATAAAGCTTAGTTTTTGTAAGTCAAATCAGAAGCTAACAGATAATTTTACTAAGTCATTATCTAAATACACTTTCATGTATCTAAGAGGAAGGTTAGGGGTCATTAATGTAGTAGAATTAGGTCTATAAATTTTTATAGTAGCTCTGGATGATTACAATAGAGCTACAAATTTTAGTAAGGTAACTATAAATTTTAGCAAGCTATTTATGGACCTTGATAGTCTAGTTATGGATTATAGTAGAGCTATATATTTTGGTAGGGTAGCTATGGAACTTAATAGTCTAGCTATGTATTTCATCAAAGTTATATATTCTAGTAAGGTAGCTATAAATTTTGACAGGCTAGATATGGACCTTAATAGTCTAGCTACAGATTTTAGTAGGCTAGCTACAGATTTTGCTAGTCCATCTACAAATTTTGGTAGGATAGCTATGGATTTAAATAGTCTAACTCTAAAATCTATTATAAAAGTTATGGACTTTAGTGATGAAGCTATGGACATGCATAAACCAGGTGCAAAATTATTTGAGAAGATGAATAAAATTTATAAGGAAGTTTTGAAGGCTGAGAAAAGTTTAACTGACCCTGGTAGGAAGGTCAAGAATAAGGGGGAGTGTTAAAATATTGTTTTGAATTCCTAATTAACTACCTAGCCAGCTCCAAAACATGTCAGTTGTAGCCACCAATAGAATTAAATGCATCCATTTAAATTTGAAATTTGGAACCTTCTTATCTTGTTTTGGGGGAAAATATGCATGGTAGGTGATAGTTGTATGTACAATTTAGAGAGAGACAAAATAGATAGTAAAACAAGTATAAAAGTGATTATATAGTACAGAAGGTGAGGAACACATATTAGATCAAGGGAAAAGGATGCAACAATAGTGTACAGTAAAGAGAATTTAGCCACAATAACAACCTATAGGAAGAGAGAGAAAGAGGGAATATAATCATGGAGAGTATAGTGGAGTAGCAATAGTCTACAAAAAGATAGAGCAACAATCAAAGGAAGTAAAAAATAAATAGAGGAAATTTATTTCCTAATAGTAGTTAGAAAATCATCTAAGATCTAGGAATGTTTAATGAATCATTGTGAGTTTTGTATATAGTTGTAGCTATAAGTGATAAGGTTGTAATAATTTTTTTTGCTTCAATTAATAGATATATATTTGTGTTTTTTATGTCATGCTATGCCCTATATTGTTTCATCTTTTGTATTATTACTTGATGCCCACCTGGACCTTCATATATTTGGTAATTTCTCCCTTTAATATCCATTAGAGCTATAATCTTTTCCAACATATACATGATATACACTATTACAATAAACCTAAAACCACCTACCCATTGACTAGAAATGTTGCATAATATTTAGAAACATTGGTTAGCCAATAAAAATGTGATGGATGCTATTGAAATTCTTGTTCTCTTTACTATCCATGCTTCTTACATTTTACCACACACTGTCTCCCATCCATTCTGTTTCTAACAACATACAAACTAGTGAACTTTTGTGTATTTTTTTATGTTGCCGACAACACAACTTCCATAAATTGTTCAAATCCAAACATATATAACCTAATAGTTTTACAATTTAAATATATAATATAAAAGTAATAGTTTTACAATTTAAAAATATAATAAAAAATCATTTCTTTCCCAACTTTCAACAATCTGGAGATTTGAGAGTCGAGCTATTTAAAAGTTGTTCTTTGTTTGTTTTAAATTATTAAACATGAAATTAATGGAAAAATATGAATGGATTGAAGATCTAAGAATAGGGATTTAAAAAATTGTTTGGAAGGGTATCGACTTTCAAACTAAGAAAATAGTAGTTTTCAAGGAAATGAAGTATATTCCTTATTTAGAGGGAAGAAATAGAAGAAATAAAATGATTGAATCAATTGAACCACCCAAATATTGAAAAAATACTAGATATGATATACCAAGATAATAGGTTAACTTTGGTTTAGAACATATGGAGACTAGTTTATAAAAACTTATCAATAAAAGAAATAATTCTTCATCAAAGGATGAAATTTAAGGATTTTGTTTCCAAGTTTTGCAAGGGCTTTTATGTATGCATAAACAAGGATATTATCAGTGATCTGAAGACCTCAAATCTTATAGTCACTGATGATGAAATAAAAATTGGAGACTTAGGTCTTATAATTAATATATGGGAAAATTATTGTCTTCCTATGTCGTTATGCGACCATATCATGCCCTTGAGCTCTTTTTTAAATCTTCCCATTATGACTTCAACATAGATATATGGGAAATGGGGAATATTATGGCAGATATTTTTTCCCTTTTACCTATCTTTAGTGATTCCAAAGATAAAAAATATAGTTATAAGATCTACTCAGTGATCGGATCTCCAAATAAATAGTCATGACCTCAAGGAGTGAACCTTGCAACTAAATGTGATTACCAATTTTTTAAGCATTTTGGTCATGTTGATGCAACCTATAATCTTAGTCTCCTTATGCCAAGTGCAAGTGATGAGGTAATTCACCTAATAAAATAAGGTAGAGTTTAACCAACATGTACCAACCCCTAGTGCATTTGGGTCATCACCATTCATCGGGGGGATGGTCTCTGCCAATCATTGAAAGCTTATCACTAACCATAGTTAAATTGGGCAAAACTATAGTTAATTTTAATACTAATGCCTTCATTTCATTCTAACCATCCCTATCATGATTACCAAAAAAATTAATGCCAATAAACAATCATCATCGACCCAACCACAAACCATGACTACACAGGTGTCACTAAACTTATCACATGGCACAGAACCAACATGGCATATAAATAATTTGATGGTAATGCTAGATTATCATGCCCTAACACACTAATAATCATGTCCTCTTAGCATTGAATTAATATCTTATGGCTTACTATTAATCAGGTAATACTAAGCCTAAAGGCCAAACAAATGTCCTTCACCATTCATTCACTATTGGATCTAAGGTGGAGGAAGATAGCTCAAGTGGAGGTGATCAAAACTAGAGCAGACAAGTCAGTGTTTAATCCTAGGTTTTTCACCAGTCAAACATTGAGGTAAATTTTAGAATATTTTATCATTTTCACAGAGTCAAGAAGGTATATCAACATAACTACACCAAATAAAATGACATTTTCATTCCATTTGAGGGTTATGTATGCCCCTATTCAAGGTTACCCTTGCCTCTCTATAGACTGTCTTAACACATAGTGGTCTGCATTATTGTGAACTATGTTTATGAACTCTACACAACTTCAAACACTTAAATCTCTACAAACACTTTAGAGAATGGGAAATATGTTTATAAACTATATTATTGAGTTTTCACATAGTTTTAAAATACATATACTCAGTCCCCCTTTCCATAGGAAAAAGAGTTGTATTGTTCAAAAAAAGAATATCCTTTTATAGACAATCATTTTAAAGGACAAAAGAAAGCAAATCTCAATACTACCTTATTCAAACATGCATATGACCCTACATAAAATTGAATCCCTAACTTATTTATGATAGATTTGTTCATATTTTTTATCACATAAGGGCAAGTGGACATTGAATAACATGAACAAGGAAAGAAATCCTAGAATTTTATAAATGTGAAAAAAAAAAGAATCCATAACTTATTAACATAGACAAAATCCAAAACATACAAAGCAAGAATAGGTATGGGGGAAAAGGAAAATGGTTTAGATAAGCACATTCATAGTGTGTTGATAAGCCTTATTTACATAATTTATTTAGATGAAAATGTAAAGAAAAGCAGTGAAGATTGTAATAAATCCTTTAAAAGGACATTTATCTTCAATTTACCTATATCTACTTTTTTTTAGGTCCTATTTCTCCTTGATAAAGGCCCACTATACATAAGATTAAGCTCATCCAGGATGTTGTCTCTATTAATAAGTTATTTTTATACATAATGACAAGTGTATATGCAAGGTCATATGCACTATAAATTTAGAAGAAGAGAGTTGTTCAATAGGGTAGAATAGGGTATATAGGAGCCTCTCTCATATTTTCCAAGATTTAATATCCTGAGCTCTATTTTTAATTCATGTATTTCTATTCACCATTTCATGTGTATTTATGCTTGCAAGTGCCTAAATGTACTCTATAATTTATGATTGGGTCATCATGAATGTGTGATTTTAAGTACATTGAAAGTGTTACTCTTATCATATTTCATGTGTTTGTGTAGATTTCTACAAAGTATGAGTGTGTGAATCCAAGTTTTTTGTACTCCCATAGTAGGGTGTATAAGATCCTCTATAGTATTTTCCAATCTTTAATTTCTTTATCTTTATTTTTAATTCATGTGTTTTTATTCACCATTTCTTGTGTATTTATAATTGCAAGTGCCTAAATGTACGCTATTATTTGTGATGGGGTCATCGATGTATGAATGCTTTTAAGTACATTGAAAGTGTTATTCTTATCATATTTCATGTTTATGTATATACTTCCACAAAGTAAGAGTGTTTAAATCCATGTTTGTGTTTGTTGTACTTCCATTGTACTATGTAATGTATACTTATTATTGTTGACTTCTTCAATCAGAATGTTCAGTGATCTTATTAAATATTACCATCAATGTCTTTCATAGAAGCTGCAACTAAAATTAATTTTTTTACATATAAAATCCATGGACTTGATATTCTAGGCTTCAAAAATATTATTTCTAACCTTTGAAATTTACAATAAGCATGTTTTGGTTCTTTTAAAGTTTTCAAAATGTAATGTATCCATTACATTTTATATATCTCATCTACTACATATAAAGGTTCATTTATCTTGTCCTTAAATAACCACATGAGACATTGCCATATTATATAGATTATTCCCAAATGAATTGGTATGATAATTTTCTATAATGTGAAAATATAATCTTTGCTTTGGAAGGTTACACTATCTATAAAAAAATATAATGCCTTCTCATATGTACATTTCCTTATTTAAGGATCATAATATATACTTTCAATATAGGGTGTTAATTTCATGAATAGTGGTTGCCCTAATTATTATGTGACTGTTATGTTACATTACCAACTAGTCAGATTACCCTGGCCACTAGCACACCATTGTACTCTTGTGGTGACCTTTATGGTGACTTCTATAAGCATTTCATTGGTAAGGGTTAGTGTTGTAAAGCATATTCTTAACTTGTTTGAATACAAGTTGTTTATTAGCAATTAATACTATGAATGTTAACTATTGTAGATTTAAGATGGATGAGTGGGAATTAGATGATTTCCTCAAAGAACTTTATGTTGAGACCTAACAAATGGTATGAATTTTAATCTACTATACTTGAATGTGAATTTGAGTTGTATTATTTTTTTTATTGATGCTAATCTATTGTGACATACATTGTTTTAGGAGAAAGAAGTCAATCGAAAGTACTCATTAAATGCAAGTGCTTAGTTTAGATGTTATTCTCACCCCTTCAAAGGTCAAAAGAGGAAGCTATATGGAACCATAAATAATTAGGGATGGTATTCCCATTGTTATGATACAACCATCCCCTTCCCATGAACAACCAAGGGTGCAATCCCAGTGTGAGATGGAATCTCTACCAAATAAAAATGTAAACAAGGGGATAACATAGGTAATTTTATTGATGGTCTATGTATTTTCAATGTTTGCTTTAATATTCTTATCGTATATATAAAATTTTCAATATTTTTGAACCATGCATCCCTCTTTTGGTTTATTACATTGCCCTTTTTAATACTATAGGAGGAGGGGGTGGAGCAGACCGAAGGTGAAAAGGGTGTCCCTAAAGCACCCAATGACTATTTCTCAAGAGATGTATGGGAACCTTTGGCTTCCCTTTATTTTATTTCTCCTCATGTTAAATAATTTTTCTTTCTTCCCTATTATAAAAATCAAAATTACAATAGTTTTGACTAACACACCATGCATTTTTCTATGTTATTTTTGTTTTTTGTTTTAGTTGGAAGGGGTGGAGCAGAGCCACATGGACATGGCTAATAGTCACCTATATAATGACTCCATCCCTACAAATGTGCATTTTTATTGTACTCTCTCTTTAATTTTCCATGATCAATAATTACTAACCATGCATCCCTATTTTTATATGTTATATCTTTTTTGATACTACAGGAAGAGGGGTTGGAGTAGACCGAAGGTGAAGAAGGTGTCCCTAAAGTGTCCAATGATTTTTTATCAAGTGATGTATGGGAACATTTGGCTGACCTTAATTTTTGATTGTTCTTCATGTTAAATAATTCTTCTTTCTTCCTTCTTACAACAAACAAGATTAGAATTTTCTTAACACACCATGCATTTTTCTATGTTTTTTTGTTTTATGTTTTATTTGGAAGGGGTGGAGTAGAGCCATGTGGATGTGGTTGATAGTCACCTGTATGAGTTTATCCTTAAAAATGTGTGTATTATTTATGGTCTCTATTTCATTTAATATGCTTGTAGCCCTTTGTTTGTTGTTCCATATATGTTTGGAGTTGGACTCACATATATATGTCCACTTATGTGGTAGGAGGAGGTGGAGTCATATGACCTTGATGATAATGATGATGAGGATGTTGATGATGATGACGGTGGTGATTGGCTTCTAGATGCTTAAAAAATATTAAATGGAGGAGGAACCAAATGTTGTAAGAACATTTGATTATCTTTGATGGCATTATCTTATGTTTATTGTTTTATGCTTTTAACATTTTATTTTATTTAATGACATTATATTTTTATTGCTTTATGATTTTAACCTCACATCTCTTCCTTATTGAATGACAGTATGCAGGCAAGTACAAAACTAAAGATTAGGGTATTTTGAGGTGGAATCTACACCTTTGTTTATTAAGGCCATCAGACACATTCAGAACTAATGGTGGCCATCCATTTTGGTCATAAGACAGACTTAACCTCATCATCATAAGATTCATGGTTGGAAACCTATTTCAAGGAGACCCCTTAGGTATACTATAAATAGGAAATATAACCCTAAGGGAAGATAAATCAACAAAATCCAAACATAAAGGAGGCTAATATATTAACTCTTAAAAAATCAAAGCATCGACAAGAGAGATAGGCTAGAAAGATCATGGCTGGTTAGGGAAGATGTGTTTGAGTTATGTTATCTCAACGAGATAGCCTTGAAGTCTATCGATGATGAGAGGGTTACATATGATTCAAGTGAAAACTTGGTATAGAGAATGGAATCTTGCATTCATCAAAGAGAATATCATTGAAAAATGGATCGAGAAAGAGAATGGGTGGAAAAACAACAAGGTGCATGTAATAATGGACCTTAGGTTAAATCCATTATGTTAATTAGTTTTCATGAAGTTAATGTTAGGTTCAATTCAAATTACTCGATATTAACATTTATATTTTTACAACAATCACCATTCCAATTATAGAGGGATGACCCTTAATCCCATTCTAGTGATGAGGATCACATTCCTTTGAGAGAAATGCAATTGCAGAATGGTATATATGTTCATTGGGGGGTGTGTAACAAATGAAAGTGAACATGATAAGTTTCCTCAAAAATTGATATTTTACTCCTTATGATGACTATGTATTATATGCACTCTTATTTATTACATGTACCTTTCTTTCAACCCTACCATTACATATTTTGATAGTGCTATATATGTTTATTGCATATAGGCTTTTGGTGGAGATGATTTAGCATAGTCATATGCATGGATGAACCATGTTTAGGAGGTATGATAGTTACTTCTTATTTACAAAAACTAAAAAGTTTATTCTTTATGTTGGTGTCTTATTATTTTATTTTGTTGAGATTTCTAAATTACACATTTTCAGATGTAGGTGTCCAAGGTGACATGCATATACGTGTAATCATGTGGTTGACCACTTCCACTTTTTTGTCCATTTTTAGAGGCCTACTATCCGTGACATGAACATTGATATTGTCTTACACCTACTACCTTGGACACTATTATTTATATACATACATTTTGGAATAATATGTATGATATGTTTGATATGTGGTCAAACATATTATTTGGATAGGAGATTTGAATACAAGTGTTTCATTTTTAGTTCATGTTGGATACATAGTTTTTTTTTTATGTAAGATTTAAGTAATGGTTTGGTGGTTAGCTTACATTTATCGATATATTTCACAATCATGCATGGTTTAATGACATAATATTTTTCCCATATACTCAACATATTTTTTTTATGTGTATGGTATGTGATGTTTTTGACTGATGATTTATCATCTTCACATGTATACCTTATTCTCCTTTCATTATTTCATATGTTGGTGGCAAAGTTCACATGTTTGCATGTCTATATGCTTATATAGAAGTAACTATGGTGAGAAGTAATGCAATATAATATTTGTATGCATGGCTTGTCTCTCTAACATTCCTTTGTCTCATATAATGTGTTTATTTATTTAGGCAATCGACATAACAATTTTTAATGTCTATGGCACATAGTTCGAGACAAGGGAGGAGGGGCAAGAAGGAATGGGGAAACACTCTAATACATTAGAATGACCATGCCATAGCTAAATATTTCATACTCCAATATAATTATTTCATTATTTTCATTTGAGTTATTAAAATATTTGTAAGGAAACTATTCATAATTATTAAAAAATGGATGTTCTTAGCTTTTGAATATTCTCATGGACCCTCATTTATGTCTAGATTATTTTAGCTTTTAAATGTTGAAAGTATTGAATGTTTTCATTGACTTTCATTTGTATCATAGTTTTTGTAGATGAAGTCCCAAATATAGAAGAGAATGTAGATACCCAATTGATTGAGGATGTGGAATAACTTCTCACAAGGGTGAGATCCCATAACACAATGGGTGTAGAAGAACATCTTGGTTTACAACTATCAATCAAGAGGGGAAACTAGTTTTTAATTAAGCTTCTTGATGGTGCAAGGGTAAAGGTTATAAAGTTGGAAACTATGTTGGATAACAAGATTAGATAGGTTGATAAGTTTCATAATTTACTTCTCACACTAATGGATGACAAGATGGATGCTGAAATAAATTTTATCAATCTACAAGCTGCCCATGCCTACATAAAAGCACTATATGATGCTGGGGCAGAGACTGTGCAGGCCATGCAAATGAATCACAAAGGAATACTTGCCATATATGAATAGTATCTATAAATTTTTAAGGTGGATTTTGATATCTTATTTTCACAAGCTAATGGTATGTCTCCCAATAGATGTGGTATTCTATACACTAATAATGATAATTAGTTGTGTGCAATGACTCATGTTTCTGGTATTACATAATGTATTCTTATGACTTTGGATGGAAATCAATTGAAACACATTCTTATTCATATTTTAATCTTTAAAATCAATGTTTATTAGCCACCATTTTCTTACTTCATCTTGTGTATTTAAGTTATTTATGAACAAATGAATGACCATCTTCAAAATTTGTTTAACCAAAAAATATATATAAATTGACTTCTTATGAAAATATTCTATGTCATCTTATTGATAAGCATATGAGCTATGTCATCATGGATTTTAAAGTCCCTCGAGTGGCTTCCTCACCTATTTTCTTAACTTCTTCTAATCATGTAGCTTATATTTATTTTTAAATATAAACTGAGTAAAAATGAGTGATAATTTTATAGTTTATAGGCATTTTTAGAGCCATGATATTTTTATATTATTTGAAAACTTGCTTGATCTTGTAACATATAGTCTATATTATTTATGAATGTTTATAAAAGATGGTATGTATGTCATAAATGCGTAAAGATGGTGTGTATATTCTAAATGCATGTAGTCTTGGTTCTCATGACACCTAATTATTTGTTTCTATAGAATGTTGTCTACTTGGAATAGTTTATAAAGTAATTGAGTGCTTTTTTAAAATAAAGGGTAACATTTTAGGATTTTATTAAACTATAGTGAAATAAACTACAAATGTTTAGTTAAGTTGTTTGGTATTTCTTATTGCATCCCTTATCTTATTTGAAAATTGCATTAATATTCAAAGGCCCAAGTGTGTCTTGAATAGGTCTATATGTCTCTTAGTCCAAAGATGAAAATTTTGGGTCTTCTGATCCCACACAGATAACTCTTAATAGCAATTTGAGTTCAGGAAAAACTAAATAGTTTGAAAGTAATGAATATTATTTATATGCTTAAGGGGATGTTTATGAATCTAGATAATTAGATATGATGCATAGGTAAATGGATAATTCTTCATAAACATCAATTTTTGGTTCTCAATCCAACTGGTTACACTCACTTGATGGTTTACTCTTTCAAAAATTCACATTTAATACTTCCTTTGCTCTTCAAGGTTCCATCTCCTTCCATCATTCCTCTAGTTTCCTAGGATTAGTAGACTTATTTTACATATAATTATACCTAGTACATTTTATAAACACTTCTTGGATTAATTATACATCTATCATGTCACTAACATTCATGCTTGGCTTAGTTCATAACATTGATCTCACTTTTCATGTAATTCTCTCACTAGCTCTCATGTCTAAAGGACCAATCCTTATTTAGGTTCCCATAGCTCAATACTTATTCATATATAGTTATAGGTGATTTCATCACACTTTAATGAACTCCTTTCAACTATCAACACACCCTTAATTACTTCTTTCCACATAGTTCACTCTCCATGGTTTCTTTAGGCTAGTAGCCTTATTTTTGATGTTTATCCTTTGTGTATCTATTATATAATATTTATTAGAGGTTTAGGTTTTAATATGACCTCCATCTATCTGGATACAACTTATTATGTATTTTCAATATCTATTTTACTCTTCAGCATTTTCTTAGCCCTTTTCTCCACACAATTAACCCTTTTAGGCCGAATTTTGCCAAGTTACAACTCAGTTGATCAAATACATACAGAATGAGTCCGTACATGACCAAAAATTGTGAAATTATATTTGAAATATTAGTTACTTCAAATTACCATGTTTTACATTTTTCTAATGGTGGAAACTATCCAAATTGACTAAACACTAGTCTACGGTTTCCTGGCATGTATATAATCCCAAGAGCAACAAAATTGTCTTGAAAATGTTTCAAATAATTTCATACCATTTTGAATGAATTTTAGGATCTATATTACCATAATGTAACTCCCCCAACCTTTGGAAACCAAAATCCAATCTTCTATTCACACATTCTAACTCAATTTCCCTTGGACTGTACAAATTACAAGGGGTTCCCACAAGATTATGTCAATATTAGAAAACCAACAATAATGTTTCAGCCAAAGAGGGATTATAAACCATTTCAAACCTCCATATTGAACTTACCAAAACATTTTATAATCCAATAACTCATTGATCATATGGATTCTCCCAAAGATTAGTCCTTGTAGTCATGAAATAATAATGCAAGTATAGAAACAAGGCCTATATATTGTCAACTTCCATTTTGAGGTCTGTTTCTTTCAAGAATTATCATTAATATCTCTCCTAGTTATTCACATCAAGAAATTTATAGCATAATGATCTCACATCTCTCCCAATGTATATCCATTCCAATATCTACCAAAATAGGGGTTAGGGACTTTGTAATAGAGTTGATCCTTTTATGAACTATGAATAGAAGCTCACTACCTCTCTTGTATTCAAATAACAAATCTTCCCCTATACATGAACCACACATTCATCTCTCAATCATCATCTCATCACATAGATGATTGATGTCTTAAAGTTAAAGGATTACCTCATTTTATGACAGAGACAATAGTCTCTAGGGCCTTAAGGATTCAATGGTCCATTTTACTCTCAATCTCACCTTGTTACTTATATTATCAAAAATCTTTGAATGTTTGTACTTTTTCAACCTATATAATTTTTTTCCACATTAAACTCCAACTTTGATATGTAACCAAACATTCTAATATATTCATTTTATGACTGTAGCCTACAACCCCTAGTAGATGTCTCCACCAATCATTTAATAACCTAAAACTCAACATAAATATGAAAAAATACATGGCCTCAAGGGCCTTCAAGGTAAATATACATTATTCATAAAAACTCAATACAATTTAAGAACATTAACTTACATGGCTAAATTCCTTATTTATATATTACATCAGCTAACATCACAAACAAATATCAACTAACAGAAACATCAACTAACATCGAATGATTCAAAAATCATAAAAATTACATCATAGACATTTACACATATGCATAGGTCATTTGTATGGACAATAAACCTTGGAATTTATGCCAAGGTGTCAAATGTCTTGAAAATGTATGTTGATAGCTAGTTTAGGTAGTTACTTTTATTTCAAAAAGAGTTCAATTTTCATTTCATGATTATTTTTTCATATGTACTAAAAACATAAGATCTCAAGACCCAAAATAATATGAATGGTGACTTCAATTTTTAACAACGGGTCTTCAACCCTATTTTCTGTGCATAGAAATGAAGACTGACTGCATATTATTTGCACAAGGGGGAAAGATTCATAGTGTATTATTTTTTGAAATTTAGTTTAAATATGGTGAGTCCTTTTTTATTTTATTAAATGTGTGTGATACCATTCCTATTTTTACTTTTTATGTTAACTATTTTTAGGATGACACAGTCCTTTTAGAAAAAGCATACTGAGGTTATGAGTATACAAATTGTAGTAAAAGAGGTTAACTAAGATATTAAAGGAGTTGGGAATAATTTTGAAATATGTCACAAAGTGTTTTTGGACCTATCACCTTTAGACAAAGTTGTTAAATACCTTAAACAATCTAAAACTTGAAGAGAGCACTTACAAACCTATAATTGGTCATTGTGTAAATAGAGGAGTCTAGGAAGTAATAAATAAGAGTATAGGAGCGTTATAGTGAAAATATAGTGTTTGTAAAAGTTGTTTGATATTGGAACTGATCCTTGAGAGCCTTCATAGGCTTAAAAAACCAATGATATTAAAAAAACCATGAATATAAAATTTCAATAAATCACTTGTAGATTTAATAAATGGAGATTGTGTGCATAGAAGAGGCAATGGCATGGATAGTGTAGTGGAAATAGAGATTAAGAAATGGAATTAAATGTTTATAAAGGTATAAATATTTTATTCAAAGTTTTAAAACATTTGTAAACATTTGTGTGAAGTTAAAACCTTGAGACAAAGCCTGAAAACCCTATTGATAGAGTCTGAATGTACAGTGAGGCAAAGATCTTGTTAGAAAAGTTTAATGGAGGCTCAAGTATGGAAATATAATAGATTGAAGAGGTGTATTATAAATAAATACAAAGTTTATTAGATCAATAATTATATTTCCAAATTGAATCTGTACATAGCCACATAGAGGTAAATTCACCAAAAAAGGGTTACAAGCCTGTGTGAGTAGAACATACAAATTTGTGTAAGTAGAGGGTTGAAACTAATAAGAGTCAATTAGTGAATTAAGGATTCTTAAGAGACCTAAATGAGAATTTTTAGATACCTTGAACATAAACATATGTTGAAGAACCATAAATGACATAGTGAGTAATGAATTAGTAAACTTTTGTAAAGAAATGCAATCAAGAACAAGGCAAAGTGTGAGATAAGTAACTTATTGTCTGCATCAATCAACATCAAGAACAACAAATAACATCAACATCAAGAAAATCAATAAATATGTAATATAAAAATATGTAATTTCTTTAGCAATAAATTAAATTGTTTATCAATATAGAAACATATTTTTATAAAACTATTATATTCACTTTTAGAACCATCACTTTCATCTGATGGATTGTAGTCACCATCACTTTCATATTCTACAACATGCATGTAAAAATAGTGGCTCTATTCTTGAAATACTTTTGCCTAGTTGGATGAGAGGAAAATATGTTTTGTGGGAGATTATGTATCTCTTCCACAATGCTACATATGGTTGCATTAGACAAAGTCTGGGGCCTTGAAAGAGGTTATTCCAAACATTATATAGCTCGAAATGCACTCTAAATGGTAGTTTGGCACTAATTAATATATTTTTCACTTGATGTGGATACACATAGACATCCAAATAGTTATATACCTTCATTGGAAATAACTTCTCCAAGAAGGGCCTCAGATATGCTAGAATGGCACTGGGAGTACCCCACACATCAAGCAAAATGACATCATCTTATGGCCATTCATATGACCATTGTATGTAGAAATCATGATCAAGCATGTCTATAAATGTAATATAATCATATCTCACCATCATAACATGGTAGGAAAGATATTCCATGTTTTAATTTAGGAGAACATTCAGCCATTGTAATCCATTAGGTTGCATGAAATTTGTTATGTTTCTAAGCCTCCTCCAATTAATGGAACCAACCACCACACATGATATTTCATGCAATGCTTGTCATTATACATTAAGATCCTCTAATAAATTTGATTTCTTCCATATGAATTTATGGAATTCCTCTCATGTTTTTAAAACACTCCCCATGTAGTATTAATGCCACCTACCACACAATTACAAAAATAAATTAGCAGTAATTTCCAAAAATAATTCACATATTGTAGATAATCATTCTACATGTAGTTAATCAACATAGTAAGATGTGTTGTGGAGATTAGTACAAATTAATGTAATTTAAAATGCATAACATAATGTAAATGAAATGCAATTTCATGCATCAAGCAATTTGTAACTACCTACATACATGTAACTAACAAGTAAATAGAAGAGAACAAGCTATCAAAGTTGAGTGTCAATGTGTGTGAGGGACCTTATTATTTTTCACCCAAACATCTATTTTTTCTTGACATGGAAAGTGGTAAATCCCAATATTAGTTTTCCTGATCTTTTTTTATTAGGCCACTATTACCTAATCAGAACTACTTCTATTAAATGTTGACTACTTCAAGGCACATATTTGAATGTTAACATTTTTCAAGAGGTAAGTTGAAGACTAACTCTATTTGATTATTGAACTTGATTTGAGTTATAACTTAACATTTTTTAACTATTATACTTGTTTTAACCAAGGATTAATGCTACTTGGATTATTATATAAGTTGTTGTAGTAAGATTGGCTAGAATAATGTCAATCATTATGTTAAATGCTAAATTCTAATAAATACTATTATCCTAGTTTGATCAAACATTCACTACTAGTATATTGGGTAGAGGAGAGAGAGGAGAGATAGGAAGAGGTATCTAAGGAAAGGGAGGAAATGTGAGAATGATAAAATGCTCAATAACCCTCAAGAAAGGTGACCAAGTCCATTGATAGACTATGTTGTAACGAAATGTTGAATCAATGAATACAAATAAGATGAATACATTGGTTTGGAGAAGGCTGTAAGTATAGTCAAGATAGAAAGTGATGCAAAGGATGATCAATTATTTAATAAACTCCTTCTCTAACTAATGTTCTCTCTCTACACTTGGTTTATATGGTCCTTCTTAGGTTCATCAATGTTATGTTTGTCTTGTAGTTCTTATTGTTATTCTTTTTCTCCTTATGGTATCTTTAGACCTTCCTTCCTATCAGCAATACCCTTCTTAACTTATTCCCTATCTTTTTTGATGTAGGAACATCAAGCTAAATTAGTAAATTGTTAGTGTTTAAGGTTCAAGTATGGTGTGGTACAAATTCAAAACACTAAACTATTTTCATTTGAAGATACCCGTTATGGTCCTCTTACTCTTGACCAAGTTTCAAGCTTTGATTCACTCACTAGATCATTGTTTAAGACACTTTTTATTCTCTGTTAAGGCATATTAGGCCTCTCTAGGTCTACCACAACTTTGTTTACACATAATACTCACTAGATCATAGGTTTTTTGTCTCATTAAATCCACACAGTCATAGGTTTAAGGTTTGTGGAGCCTATTTTAATGGTTCATACCATCCAAGTTATTTTATAAATTATCTAAAAGATTAATAAAGGTCAAAAATAAATGTATTCACCTTTTCTCATCAATAGTTAAGCACAAAATCCTTCCATTCAATCTGTTACCATGTTCTAGGTTCAAAATGAACACCTAGTCTTACATGTAGGATTTTTATACCTAGTTATAGATTCAAAATGAACTCTTACTCAATCTTATCAAGTCAATAAATACCCCTAATAACATCTCTATAACATATTTTCCTGTGCTATGTGTACGTAGTGGTAATATACAAATCTACAAGTGTTTCTTTGATGTCTTGTTTTGGTCTCGATGTTTTTAAACCTTGTAGATTAATGAAAAATGATTATCAAAACTCCATTAATATCAAGAAATAAGAATTAATCATGAAAATGATCCCAATATATTCTTCACCAGATTATACTTGCTCAATACTTTGTTTCCTTAATTAATTACAAGACTGTAGTTGTTTGGGGATGAAGTTGAGATCTTAAACATTTACCAAGGATTTCCAAACAGAGTAAAGGACTTTTTAAGTTTTGTTTTGTATTGTGAAGGAGTTGAAACCTAACAATTTTTCAAGAAGCTTATAATTACCATTCCATAGGTGAATCACATGGTTCTTGGGAGTTATAGCATGTGTGGAGACTAGTATAAGGGAAACTCAGGGTTACATGATTGAAGACCTAATGTAACACTTAATTGGGGAATGTTTGAACAAGAAATAACATTATCATGGGTTATCAAGTTTTGAGATTGAGCATAGAGTTCAATAAGGATAAATAATGCTAGCATATGAACTTAGTTTTCCAAAGTGAGATGTGGAGTATCCTAAGCAAGGAGGTTTATCCACAAAAAACCTACAATCCTTGTGTAATCTTTGTGAACTTGGTATATAAAATGGAGTGATGAGTTAGGATGAAACACCTGAAAGGATCCAAGATAGGTTAAATAGGGCATTTTTTCATCCTAAGTAGTTATCCTGGTGGAACAATCCACAATAAAAGAGAATTTTCATGGTGAAGGATTGGTTGTAGAAACCTTCCAAATTCTTTCAAAATGATGAACACAATGATAAAAGTCTATCAAAAAAAAATTCAAAGAAGAGTAGCATGTGTCAAGAGGAAAGGTGATTTGCCTCTTTATAATCAATGAATGGTTTTTTTTCTTCTTATTTTTCTTAAATATTTGTATGATACAATTCAATTTTTTTTAATATCCATATCTAATAAATTTTCCCACATTACATTTATGTAATATGTTACAACATGTGTATAGTCTAAGAACTATTCACCTTTAAAAAAAGGTATTTATTTTTTGTTACATGCATTTATTGTTGTTACATTCATCTATTATTTTTGTGTTGTCACTAAAACCTAAAAAGGGCTACAATCATGATGATTTATCTCTATTATGTCCACCCCTATCTAAATTTTTTGCCTTGCTAAGATCGTCATCCCAAACTTATCATTTTGGATTGTTACAAGGTGGGGTTGGAAAAAGTTTGGTCTCTTATGACATGCCCTAATATCTATATCTATTCATATTTTCTATGAAGTCTCTTTGTCTATAGGTGTAATTTTCATGCCCATCCTACACTTTTTGGAATAGATGAGGCATTGGGTTTTATGCATTCAATATCACCCTACTCTACACCTTATTGTAAACTCATGCCATATAATTTTTAAAGAATGCCATAGTTTCTATACTTTTATCCACTACACAACATCTACTAAATATCTTTTGTGCTCTGCATATCATAGCCTCAACATCATCAAGTCTAGAACTATATGGGATCTATTCATAAAGTGAAAAGAATCTAGTTATAAATGCTAAAAAATATGAAAAACATATGACTAAAACTAGTTACTAGACTTACAATATCAGTGCCCCTCAATTGGTTTTTAATGGCATCTGATAGATTTATTGTAACACCTTCTAGTACATGAATTGATCTTTACATATCCATATTTGATACACCATGAATTTTGGTGTGAAAACATTCGACATCCATGCCTTCTACCTCATTTTCAATTCAAACTCTATTGTCTTTGACCTAGGTAATGAAAACATATTACACAAACTACAGTAACCTCAAAGTTGTCAATGCATATAGTAAAGGGGGAAACAAAACTTACATGGTACTCAACATCAATGTTATTGATGCTCTCATTAACACCATGCATTGTGTCTACATCCTCTATAACTACCTGAGTTGTCATCTTTCTCATCAGGTCCACCTTGAGCACATGCTTGCAAGTATATCCTTGGATTGAAAATGAGCAATTGCACATTGACATAGAAGGCATTACATTGAAGATGTGATACTGAAATGTATCATCTTTCATCCTTTTCACTCATGTCATATGAGAGTCACTATTTTTGAAGGTAACATGAGAATATGGGATGTTTGAAGCCTATACCCATGAAATATTTTCATATTTTTCTACATTGAAGTTCATATGGAATCATATGTCATTGCATAGTTATAGCCACCAATAATGTATATAAACTAATGTTGTTAGTTGGTAAACCAACCAATCTACCCTGTGATGTATATAATTCCTTACTAAGCTTAGGAAACAAAATTTAAAATGGGAATAGTGAGATTATATAGATGCATTGGTGACATGCCCAACATGTGAAAGTGTTCAACAACATCATGACCACATTCCAACCCTATATGCCTAATGTTTTTCCTAGTATTTAAAAAAAGTGTACTAAGAGGAGTGATATCTTTCTAAAAACTTTCTAGACTCCCTTATATCCATGTCTTCATTGACACAAATATGCATTATGAACACCAAGTTCTGAAACATCACACATCTTACATCATCATCTTTCACCTTTGATATCAAATTCTTCAACCATGCATGATGAACATGCCAAATGCATAAGTAGACCTCACAATTGAATGTCTCCCTAAATAACATAATAGTTTTACATAAGCTAATGGAATAGGGTGGAGATGGTGTCTATGGACATACAAATATGAATTCCATGATGCATGTAGGAATAATGATGATGTACCTAATAAATTTCATCTTCACACTGACATCATCGACCATGAAGGCACTAATTATCCATTACATGTCTTTCAAATGCACTCTTTGAATAATGATTTACATCCAATGTCTTATATTGATAGTACATAATCAAGACATAATGGCCCATGAAATGGGTACACATTTGTGTGTAGAATAAAATGCCAATAGTGTGTATAATTAGAACTATACAAGAAAAAAAACATTGGAACAAAAAATATTATTACAAACATTAGAAAAACTAATATTATCAACTACTCTTATAAACATTGGCACAATACCTTCATTGCATTCATCCCAAATATTGCATCCATCACCAATAAGTTATGCTTCCCAAATATAAACAACCATTCTAGTGGTTATAGGAGTTGGATGCCCAAGATGAAGGGGATTTCCCCATCCCCATCAAGCTCTCCCCCATTTTATCCTTGATATAAAAACCAATTGTCAGGATTTACCAATGCCCACTCCCAAACACTTTTTGCATCATTAACATTGTACACATATTTTTCCTCCTTTATCAATTGATCTCTGTCATATACGGCATCCTTGATAAATAAATAATCCCATGCTATTTCACCACTAAACAATTCAAGTTTGTCATGAACCATATCCCACTATTTAAGTTGGATAAAATCAACAAAAAATCCCAACAATAGTATCCTATGAACCCATTCATTAATTTTGGGGTTGATGTGAGGAGAAAAAAACATTTCTTGCCCTTGAAATATTCATATTATTGGCCATGGTAATAGTTATGCTCATTGTCCATGTGTTTTACTTGACTTTATGTGAGAAACACATGGTTGGGTCTACAGACCATGCATCATGTGCTAAAATTACAATGATAACCATACCTTATATGCCTTCAACCTGGTTGGCTACCCTTTTTGGACTTGGGCATTAAAGACTTACCTTTTGGCATCGCATCAATTTCCTGAAAGTAATCGGGGCCATATGAACACCAGTACCTACATGATTGTGGTGAACAAATAAATAGTCATGCAAGATGAAAAAAATGTAAATGAATGAAACATAATAACATCTGAATAGTCACCAACTTGTAATCTATAGTGTGAGGTGACTCACATGAAATTATCAGAGGTTGTGGTGATCTTGATACCCTTTCTAATAAAATATAAATTTCTCTTGGGATGTGAAACATGAAAATTTGTAGGGAACAATGCCCTCCTCGATTCTCCTTTGATGAAGTCATCGACCCTATCCTAGTCAACCTAGGCAAACCACATGTCTTCCTCATTGACATTAGGAAAATTGGCCCACTTGATATAACTACAATCAAATGGAACCCCACCTAGCTTTTGTAGTTCAAGGCACATTATTTGTTCCCACATTTTTTCCATCTATTATAGCCTTGAAAGAGAACATTTCATTGAATAAATTATAAATGGAATTTTCATATTGAGTGAATGCAAGTTTCCATGTATTGAAAAGGACTTTTTTTATTGAATGTTATCTATCATATACTTCAATGTACAAAGGAAAATGATTGAATAATGCATATAATATAAACATAATTTGGTTCAAACAACATTAAAATACGTACATGTCATCGAAATGGGTAGTCAGACTCGTATGCATAAATAAAGAAGAGAATTCCTTTTTTGGCTACATTTATTGTACCTCTCATTCAAATACATTATTTTACATTCCCTATTACATTTAACACATATTGGGTTGTTCAAGCTATAAATCTATTTTAGAGTGTGTCAGATGTAAAAACATTAGGAAGTTCATGGCACCATATAAATAGTCAAAATAAAGTCTATATAAAGATATGTTTAAATTATCAAGAGAAGGGAAATAGATATACAAAAAATACTTTTTCATGAATTCCTTTGAACATTACATCAAGTAGGGGAAGAGAATGGAGAATAGTATGGTAGATACAAAAGTGAACATTATATAATGAGTAAATGGGAATCGATGCATGTCAACATCGATAAATATATTGACCAATGAAAAATACGTCAAAGTATCAAAAAATTCATCTATGGTAATGTCTTCTAAATCAAGCATTACAAATTCATCCATAGTGATTTTTCGTATTTCATTTTATTTCTACCCTGACAATGATTGTTGAAGATGTTTGTTTGTGCAACAAATGTGAATATTTAGAAATAACCCATACATGAAAGTCACGTTGTCATGTAGCTTAGTGATTGGACCTTAAAGCACATACTTATCCCCTAAATTTCATGACAAATGTCTTCATAATCTATGTCTATGCACACACCTACTTTATCATGCAAATACGAACATAATCCTAGCCCATCTATTAAAGCAATGTAGGAGGCACAATGTAAAGACACTTCATGGAATAGAAAAGTGCCATATTGCCATATGATTTCATTTTGAGGATAAAATAACGTGTTTTTGATATAAATATGTCTTCCTTTTCACTCATATGTAACCAATAAATGCACATTCTGGTCAAACAAACCAAAAATAAAAGCCCAGAACTGAACATAAAAATTAAAATATGAGAATTCAAACCACTTAAGAAAAATATGATAGAAACTATGAACAAAAAGGTTATAAGAATGTACAAAACCTCATTTAAATCAATTAAAACCCTTCATAAAACATATCAAAATAAATGCATCAAAATGTATAAATGGATAAAATAGTGCATGCACGAGATAGTTGCATTTGTAGATGATCTTAAGTGGCATGCACTAACTAGGTGCATGTGGGCTAGGTGTAGGAATGTGATTTTTCTATGAATCCCATATCTTTAGGAAAGGGTTAAAAAATATATAAATTTCTAGGAAGTTTACAAAATGAAGATAGGGTTTTAAAAATAGGGAATTTGCTACGAAGCCCATAAATTAAGGATAGGGTCAAAAAAAGTGAAATTGCTAAGAAGCCCACATGATATTCTTGTTTTCCATCAACTAATCATTCAGTGCATTGAATTAGAGGCATGGACATACTAGTATTTATGGACAATGCATGAAAGGAAATGCTAGTAGGTGATAAAATAAAAATTTATACATGTGTGCATTACAAATTATATGAGCCCATATGGGATGCCATTTATCCCATTCAATTGTAATGGTAGGCTGCCTTATCACCCACAATAAGGTCATGGCATAACCCATCCTAAATTATTAGATCTTTAGTGTAGTAAAATAGGCCACTAATTTTATTTAAATTATTTCCTTGTAGACCACCACTACCATAATTCCCACCTAACAGACCAAAAAATTTGGCCCTTAAATTTAGGGAGGCCCATGAGATGATAGAACACAACTATGAAACTAGATGAAATCTTCTTCTTCATTACATGTAAAAAATTATACAAAAAGCTATCACGATCAAAAATATTCTTCTTCATTACATGTAAAAATTATATCATTATCCAATGTCAGTTATTTACAACTAATTCAAGTAGTTCCCATCATGATCATGGGAAATTCTATCATCCTTAGATTCTTTTGATGGTGTTGGCACCACATTGCTTCTTGGAATGTAAGGTCATCCAAAACATGTTTAGGATCTAATTTAATATTTTAATTTAGATAATTCCAAAATTTTACATAATTATCATGAAGACTATCCCACATTAAAAGTTGAAATCAAATCACAAGGTTATATGTAAGAAATAATCTCTCTAGAAAGAATTAAGCATAACTAGTTCTATCAAAGTATATGTCAAACCAACTTTTCATCATGGGATTCAAATATATTCCATGTTGTGAAATAATTAATTATGATAATAAATGAGACTTAAAAATTATATCCATTATTTACATTTGTTGACATGACCAATTTCATTTAAATAGATCCAAATTAAAAGCATTATTAGTACTCCACCAAATCCTAGCAATGTGATTCTACCAAATCCTGGGAATGTGATTTGCATGAGTTGCCCAATAAAGTGGTGGCCGACTGAAATTTCTTTCAATTCAAATGTAACTTGATTTAAGTCTCTTCTTATTACATTTATTAGTTAGTTTAGGTAATTCCATAAGTGATTGGAATACGAACTAGAGAGGGGTTCTAAAAACAATGACATACTTTAAACAAACACACAAACCACAAAAAATTATATATAAGATCCACTGCATCTTACACAATAAATTCTTTAATAGAGTGATTATTGATCACCTAATCAACCTAAAATATATATTTTCAATAGATTCAATCATTTTCATTCAAAAAAATTAACTTTAGAAATGTACTTGTAAGAATGTAGTTGTGAAATATTTATCAATTATTTTTATAAAGGTGGAGTAAAACTGCCATACAAACTACATAGGCAAGATCATCTTATTTAATGTAGAAACACCTCTGACATAAAAATCATACTCTAAAGTGGTGTCATAAAAAAATAAGAAGCCAATATGACAAATATCATATTAACATTCAACACTAGTACTTTACAAGTATTGTATGGGCCTCCATACTGATATGGAGCTATAACGTCCATGTGAGTGGAATCTCAACCATGAGATAAAGGAATTCACCTCATATCCTAGATAATTGAATGCAACTACATGATCTTAATATAACCTTAATTTGATACAAGAACTTGGCACTAGATATATAAGGGAAAAATTAAATCAATGTATAGCTCCTTTGATTGAATGTCAAGACCTCTCGATAATACTTGATAAAATAAGCATGAGAGACTTTGTTTATAATAAGGTTTGATGAAAATATAAATGATGAAATAACCAATCATTGTGTGTGTGTGTGTGTGTGTGCATGCACACTCCTTAAGGTAAAAGATATTAAAAGGTGAAAATCAAGGCAAAAAGGACCCATATATAAAGTGGATAGTCATATGGGCTAACCAAGGAAAAGACACTAAAAGAATATTTTGGACATTTTCAGAGCATTCAGAGTTATACAAAGGAAAATAAATAGTTGATATGTAGCTTTTCATACAATTTTCATCTGATGGATATATTTTTATATGAAAATAGTGTTCACAAAAATTTAAGTTATGAGGAAGACCTAAGTTAGTTGATGGTGACATAAGTCCCAAAAAAAGGAAAGTATACTAAAAATATCTAAATGTATGCACATAGACCATATGTGATAAAACATGAAACACACCTATTGTAAAAGGGTATTGTACTATAATTAGGTGTCTATAGTAACACATAAATATAAAAGGAGAGATGGATCATCAATTTTAAATCATATCATTTATAAATTACATAAACTAACTAATATAATTCATATGATCATAAATGTTGATTTTATTTTATCATCTCCATATCATTATTTTTATGTGTTAATAATATGAACATATAATATTTTATATTAGAAACCATAATGTAGGATAAAATTAATTCATTCAATATTACATTTCAAATACGACATTATAATAGAAAAAAGGAATATTTAACATAAAACACAAGAGTTAAGTTTTTAAGATATTTCTCCTAACATGTTATGGTTGTTAAGTAAAATAATGGGTATGTTTGTGCCTCTCAAATTGAGATTGCAGAAAAGAGTCTAAATATGAATAATGAAATAAAAAGTTATGTTGAAAAATTATAAGGAGGCAAACTCTATGTTGGGTTATATCTCTAATGAATAGAGCTATAAATATTTGACCTTCATAATAAATAAGATCTCATATATAGCAATTGTTTCCTCTAAAGAGGTAGTAAACCCTTCCATGAATGTCATAATAAATTGGAAACATATATACATAATGTTCCTTTGACTTGGGCTATTTATTAAAAAATTTACAAATACATTGATGTTTGGAATAAAGTGATTTGACTTCATGAAATGTTCATGAGAGCATACTAATGATTGCCCCAAAACAAATCTCAATCCAAATGGAAGAATGGTGAATTTGTTATTTTTAATAAGTCCATCTTTTATTTGAAGATAATGAAAAAAATAGTGATGTATTTTTTTATAATAGTTTAAATGGTTTTGTCAAAGTTGATTTATGTAAGATTTTTATGTATCATCTCTTATGCATTTATTAATATCAACATGTATCATGCCTTGATGGAATATGTATTAGGAGGCACATGATTGATATCAATACCAATTCTCTACAAAAAAATAAGTTTATTTAAAATAAATGGGATGAGGGTTTTATATATGGGATTGATATCAATACAACAAATCTCATGGGTATTCATGTACTATTTATAATGAGAATAGTCTAGTGTAGTTTATTTATAATCAAAGAAATGTACAAATTTATACAATACAAAATTAAAGTGAATGGAATGTAATACTCACAATGGGTACTCACCTCTAGATAAATATGAAGGACTTATAAAAACTAGGCTTACAATCACCAACACTATCACCACAATGTATTCCCACTTCAAAAATGTGATTAGCTCTATTGAAATGAAATGTTGCTTCAAAAATGCAATGCTCTATTGAAATGGAATGTTTATTTAGAAATTCAATGAGCTCCATCAAAATTTAATGCCATTTCATAAATGTGACGAGTTCTATCGAAATGGAATGCAAAATTTGGGGGAAAATTGAATCAATGGTCAACTTGTTATTCCCACCCTTTGTTTGCTTTGTTTCCTACCCTTTGTTAATCATGTGATTAACTTCTATTGATTACCATGACTCTAAGTTACATGACTATGTGGGTTACCATGACATTCAAGTAGGTTACCATGGTTAATTTTAATTCTAACACCTTTGCTTCATTCTAACTATCACCACTACCAATCGATAATCACCATTTGTTTAAGTCACTAACTTTTACTGGTGATGATTAATGATGACCAACATGCACTGAGAGTTGACACGTGTTAGTTAATCTCATCGATAAAATGGATGTTTTCATGGGATCCCAAATGTATACCCACTACTAAATAAGCTATCCAAAATCCATTTTTTAAGGAGTGTAAAACCATTGCAAGAGATCCTTGTTTTAAGGAAAATATTGCTCAAGATGTATTAGATAACACGTTATGTATAAATCATTACATTGATATTGAAGAAACATATGAGACTATTTTTGAGAATACTACAAAAACAACTAGAAGAGATTCATATGAGCTTGGTGGTCAACTGTGCACGTCCAACACTATAGACTATGTACTAGTAATAGAAAAAAGTGAAACAAATAGGTTTTGTGGTTCAAATATAGATATACCTCAAACTATATTAAATAATGGTGAGTATGGATATGAAGGAATTATTGGTGATGATTTTACATATGGTGGTGATGGAGTTTTTGGACTTTTATATGATAGTCATGATAAAAACTTTATTTTTCCTTAGTGGCCTTATGTAAGTGCTTCGATCATTGGTAGCTATGAAATAACAAAAGTAATGGGAGATAATAAAAAGTGTCATGGATAGGATAATGGAGAAATTTTTATGTATATATATCATGAAAATAGTGGTTATGACAATCCTACATATGCTTTAGAACAAGCTTATCTAGTTTTCTATAACAATCCTACAAATATTGTTGGTCATTATGGCCCTTATGTAATTGCTTCAATGGTTGGTAGGTATGTACCAACCCAAAAAAATGGAGACAAATATAGATACATGTATTCTAATAGAGAAAATACATAGTACGTATATGTATATAGTGTTTATAGTGTTGAAAGAGATTATGGATTTGGAAATGCATATGATTTTGAGGGAGCTTATGGAATGGGCTACAAAAATATTACATGCATTGTTTTTGATCCATCCTTTTATGCAAGTGCTTCAATGCTTGGTGGTTATGTACCAGCAATAGGAATAGGTGAAGTAATGGGTTTTTATTATTCATCAACAAGTCAAACTATTGGGCTAAATTTTGTGTATGGTTATGAAAGAAATAGCTATGAAAATCTTAGTAATAATGTTGATGGACCTTATTATTCATCAACAAGTCTATTCAAACTATTGGGCCAAATAATTTTGAGTATGGTTTCAAAATATATGGCTATGAAAATCTTATATATCATATTAATGGATTTTTAGGAGTAGGTTATGACAATCTTACATACTTTGTTAGTTTTGAGGGACTTTATCATGCAAGTGTTGCAATAGATGATGGCTATGTATTAACAAAAGCATTGGGATACCAACATGTTTATGGTTAGACTAATGGATAAAATATGGAGTATGTGTATGAATTCAATGGCTATGTAAATATTACGTATGGTTATAAAAATCCTACTAATAATGTTGTTCTTCAACAACCTTGTACAAGTGTTGTAATGGTTGTTAGCAATGTAATAACAAAAGTAATAGGACATCAAAATGGATTGAATAATGGTTAAAAATTTATGTTTTAAATGTATACAATGGTCCCTCCTTATTAGTGGTGTTGGTAGTAATGCTATAAACAAAGTAATTTTACTTTGTATAGTGTTTGCATGTAAACAAGTAGATATCTCAAATATTTCTATCTAAAAAATGTCTTGACAAAGACTTTATTTTAGATTTTTAATATATTATTAAGTATTTTCCATTCATTATTATATAAAATAAAACACGTAAAAACATAAATTAAGATACATGGTTTTAGGATTACTTGTGATTGGAAATGGTTACACATTTTTTTATCCAACGATGTGAGTTTGTTTTGGAAGGATTACCTGCACACAATAAATAACTTCAAAAATATTGATCAATAGGATAAATGAGTGGGTTGCATGATACTAGACCAATCTCAAGAATTTATACACTTCCTAATAAGGATGTCACCTTGATTTCTTAACACTCAAGATAATAAATATAGTAAATGATATTACAATAAAGTGTGTAATGATATAAATAAGAAATTTTCAATGATTAAGATTTAATCAATGTTCATTGCATGGATATTAGAAAATTAGACATTTAAATCATCTTCAACTACATCTTCTTTCAATTGAATTACTGATAGATGAATATAAATAGATTTTAATATAGGGGTGAACATAATTGTACAAATTTATAGTTCAAAGGAAATGTCACTTTGGTCTGAGAAAAGAGGATGTGGGACAATGGGAAGATCTCAAATAGTAATAATGTCATGAATAACTCCATGAAGAGTCATAAAAAATCCATAGCCTCAGGAAATAGGGATTAAATATAAAATTATATTTCTAATTGAAAAGGATTTGGATTGAAAACAAAATGAGATTTTAGCAGAGATAGATGTCAATCTATAGGACATTGATTCTAACAATGTGGACACAGCTCTAAGGACAATGATCTAAAGGATGGTTTTGGTAGGATTTAGGATGGTTTAGGATGTCTTGGGATGGCTCAAGATACTATAATACTGATTACAAAGATAAAAATAATGCAAAACATAACATAAAACAAAATGAATTGCATAAATAAATTGTTAGAAAAAATAACATACTAACTTTTTATAACGCTTCCAATCTGTGGTGGATTACAAAGTTAATGAGAGGATTTATGATCTTAAAATGATTTTTTGACATTTTTATGTAGGGATATGGCTTTAAATGGATGAGAAATTAGTTAATTGACATTTTAGATAAAATTATTCAACATCACAGTGCAATTATAAGCACATAAATTTAGTCCTTTGCTCAAGGGGGAACTCTAGTTAAATCGATGCCAATTCAATATAATCAATGTTGATCACATGGATTAATAATGATTTGAGGATAAACTTACCAAATATATTGAAACCATTTAACTGTGAAGCTAAACTAAGCCTTAAGTTATTTACACAAATTAGTGTATGACTTGGACAAGGGCACAAAAGGTAGAAATGATTAAGGAAATGGTTTACATGAGCATCAGAGGAGAGTAAGTCAAGCTTGGATTTAACACTGACCCATGAGAAGATAGGCACATGTAATTGCATATATATCATAGATAAGTTATATAGCATAAGTTACGACCATATTTATAGGGATTCAATGTAAGGATGTGCCATGTCTCATTGTTGATTAATGGTCATTAGCAGGTCATCATTATTATATATTAATGTTGTAACTAAATTATCAAGGTAGAATCATGCTTAAATACCCATAATTTTACTTTGTAATATTTTTGAATTTATTGGTTAATTTTATATAATTTTAAATGTAATCATGAGCTTATGTTCTTGATATGCATCAAGACTTGTGTATTGCAACTAGTGACATAATAAAATGGAATACTTGTTCTTTTGAAATGCATGTAAACTTGTTATGGAACTAATGTTACTACTATTATTTTTCTTAATTTTTACCCATCTATACTTGTGATAAATAGATAAATTATGGAATGATTTCATGTTATGAATTATTTTAACTATGATATCTTAAATTATAATTAATTGCATGTTCAAGCACTTTAATTTAGAAATACAAATGTATAAACATTCACATGACATAACATATGGGAATTGATGTTAAGTTGCACACTTCAAGTGAGTGCATGAGACCATTTATTGTGTGATAATCCAATGTTCTTGTTAGTTGGATCTCTTATCCTCTATGTGTGCATGACTAGGGAAGTTAATGCTAAAATAAAGGAAGAGAACCCAACATTATGTGTACTTAAAAATTAAATTAATATTTAATTAAAAACATTAAAAAACATTTTCACAAGTCCTTGAGACATTATTGCAAAAGTATACACATCTAAAAACGTTCAAAAGGATTATCCCTGGAGCCAATTTTAAAAACTAACACAAGTTAAAATTAAGTGTTTTCAAGTGTCAAATACCAAAGTATATAATTGCATTAAATTGGATTATTACTAAGCACGTGCATGCACACATGGGATAATTACATGAACTTTTAGACCTATTTGAAGTATTACAATGGATAAAATGATCAAGAACTTAGAGAGAAGTCGATTGGGTTGTCCAACCATATATTAAAATGTATTTCTCAAGTCAACCAAGTGCCAAATGTAAAGATATGGTTTCAATGCCAAGAGAACCAAAATTATAATATGTGGATAGGATATATGAAAATATAACCCACATAAATCATCTCCAAAGGTAGACACAATGATATATGGTAAAACATACAAAAAAAGTCGACATAAATTATGTTAGAAGATATAAGATAATACTATTCACCACAATGCTCTAAGCTTTGATAGAAACATCCATATGGATTTTGATAGTTTTTTGTGACTTGAGTCGTTAGAAAGCCATTACAAAGACATTTTTAGGACTGAAACATGAAGTGAGAAGTATAAATCAAAAAATAAGATATATGTATATATTCTCTCTTTCTTTGTCAATTATATATTCAATAAGTTCAATCAGACCCCCTTTTACATTCACATTGTATGGTAAATGCCCTATCCTACATAATCTTAATTTAAATGGTTTTTTGCCATTTAGATAAGTTAAATATTAAAATAAATAAAACATAATAAAGTAAAATAAGCCTCTGGTGTTCCTTAGATACATCACCATAGATAAACTTTCAAACTTGTAAAATATTATTTTCATAGTGGTGGAGAAGGGTACATTATAGTTGATTGCATCATTCCAATTCTTAACCTAGTTGGTAACACATGGAATACATGGATCCAAATTAAATAATCTTATGGTTCATTTAATAACACCCTTATGTTTGAGAAGTGACACATTTAAAAATTTGTTTTTGAAGGAATTTAAAGTGACCACCTTATTAAAGTCTATAAGTGAGTGGACTATGCTCAAAAGGACAATTTCATTAGTTTTTATTAGGACATCCATGTCTACATAAGATATATGCAATATTTTTATGATTACAATGATGTGTTAATTATATCTATATGAACTAAGTGGTTATAGTTTTAGGTATTCCATACGAGTATCCCATTAAGCTAGAGACATATTATTTTCCATTTCCACCAAAACCTATGAATGTTCATCTTTCCAAGTAAAATAATATATATGCAATTGATATTCCTTGATTAGAAATTATCTAATGTACATTACATTAAAAATGTATTCATGTTCAAAATACATTCATTATCCACTCACATCCTAAGTTAGTTTAACGAACTACTATGCATGTTCCACAACAAACACTCACACATTCTCATAGAATAAAATGAACTCTACATGTTACTATGGATACTAAATCTACATAACTTACACTTGATCATGTTGAATATGATGAAAGTGTTGGATATTTCATTTGATATGGGGTAAGTGCACAGAGTTGAGGAATAATTCCATGGAAATTTTTGGTAACATGATCATGTTATTAAATAACATGATTACATTATTTAATTAATACATTCATGTTATTTAAATTAAGGATTAATAATTACCGAGCCATAACTCAATTTAATGTTTAAATAATGTGATCCAATTATTTTTAAAAATAGCATGATCATGTTATTAATGTGATTACATTATTATTGTTTTCAATAAAGTGACCATATTAATAACATGATCATGTTACCTATGTAACCAAAAATAAATAAAAACTGAAACCTGAATGCAAAATTCCTCATTTTGTATTTGCATTTCCTTTGCTAACCTCACATTATGTGATCGTATTTTAGGTAAGAGATAAAAAACCTTGCCAAAATTGATCCCAAGAAGCTACTAATTGACAAGGTTTCCATGTGGAAGAGGTAAATGCTAAAAATATGGACTTGTTTACCCTAAATTTTAGTAATTTTTAGTTATTTTCATTATTTAACCCTAATTTTTAATAGTTTTTAGTTCTAATTTATTTATTTTGAATAAACCGTCTTGGCTAACCCTCTTTTTATTTTGACTAACCCTCCATATAACCCTTTTTTTCTTTCTCCTAACCGTCCACCTAACCCTCCAAAAAACCCTCTTGTTCCTCCTATCCCTCCACCTAACCATCCTAAAGTTATACAAAATCCCCCAAGCAGTCAAGAGAGTCTAGTTGACAACATTATGGGAAATAAAATTGAAATTAAAGAATTAATTGGGATAATGAAGGATCCCACTTCCACCAACATAGACTACAACCATCTAGCCAATTCCTTAGAGACATTATTAGGTCAAATTGACTCTGTAACAAGTCAAATTGATAGATGAGATTCACATCAGGATAGTTGTAGGGTTTATTATGCTGATAAATTTTTAACACTTGAGATCAAGAAAAAAATATCAAAATCCTCCATTTATGTCTTATTCATTGACCCAACCACCAATGCACTATTTTTGATAAATGTTAAATGTTTTCTAATCCATTGTTACCAACATAATTTAATCGCAACTAATTATTTATATTGATGGTGGATGGTATTTGATTATCCACTATTTAAAAACCATGAAGTCCAATTGTATTTTTTGATGAAACTCTACTGTTATTTTATCCTCAATGAGATTCTAAACTATTTTGATTATAGTGAGTTTCAGGGTCGAGGGAAAGGCTTTGTATATGATCGACCAGGTGCACGTCATGTGCCTAATCAACCTATAAGGATCCATATCTAAAATCCACTTAAGCCCCAGATCCCCTCTATAGTTAAATAAGTCATGGAGATTGACAATTTTCATGCTCTTAGTTTGCTCACTACTATACAAGTTCAACATATGAGTAGGCTTTCAAAGACCAATGCTAGAGATACACCACTTAATGTGCATACTCGATCCCATATTTGTAGTTTTTGTGGTGCTATGTGTACTAAACCTTATAATGATGATGGATTTGGTGGTTTAAAGGTCTTGGATAATATTCTTATGAGTGATGAGTTTTTGGCATTCACATTTGGTGTGTAGACATCAATGACTACCCAGATGCAAGTATATTTTATATAAATGTCATTTTAAATTTATGTTATATTTATAAATTTAATTTAGCTAACAATTAATTTACATATAAATTAAATAATACATATGTCATTTTTTATTTCCCAAGAGGTGATGGTGCCTTCATTATCATAGTTGACATTTGTAGCATTTGATTTGACATAGCCATTTTTTATATTTTTAGATCTAGTAGCTAGCATATCCACTACTACATCTGTCTCTATTAGGACAACACCTTTTACTTATACAAAGGTAAAATTTTGAGTTAATCTTATGATATATGTAAATTTAGTCTATGTATATTTGCCTTGTAAGTTTAAGTTAAATTTATTTATCAAGGATATTGATGTATATGTTCTAAGAAGCTTCCCTGATATGGATGGAAACACACACTTACGTTTTTTGAATACCCAGCTCTAATCTTTTCCTATCTTTCTTTGTCTTTTGTCTTCAACCTATTTATCTCTTTGATAAATTTGTATTTAATAGGTCTTTATTTTTCACTCTTACCTACTCAATGTCTCTTAATCCTCCTTGTATTCACTTAATCCTTCTTCTCTACTTCAAGCCATTTTACTAATCAACTATCTCTACAATATTTCCATTTTCATGTTCTCTCTCTTTATCCTTTCTCTATTTTAAAAATATTCTTATGTGTTTTCATAGGTCTGTATACTACTTTGATTTTGTCCTTCCACAATACTCATATTACCATCTACCTACTCAATTACACTCATTTCATGCATCCAAAAATTCTACACAACCCCCAAGTTTCAAATCTTCACTTAACTCTTCTTTCCTCTTTGACACCTTCTTTCTACTAGTCTTTTTTTTAGGCAAACCTCCTTGTTATGAGTAAATTACAAATGTCTCAACCAAATAATACCCACATTCATATACCCCTTTACATCACATATATCCACATAAACATTCATAATTTAACTCTTTTTGGAGAACACCTAGGTCAACACCCCTAAGGACTAATTAGGTCTCCTAAGCCTAATTCAAGGCTACTAACTATGAAACCATATCGTATGGACTCAAATTGAATTTAAACCTCAAAAATACTCTTCCTGTTATATAAATACACTTTTCCACAAATTATAATGAATTTTCATCAATTAAATCACTTGTCATCTCATTTTCTAGTTTCAAACCCTAACTTTTGTTATCTCAGTCCTTCACTTACCCAAGAGGATAATAAAATGAGATAGAATGACCTTTTAACCCTGATAAAATATTGTAAGGCTTTAAATTTCTCTAAAATTACCCCACACATCTTCTCAAACTATTAATTTTCCTTTCTTAATACTAAATCACTCCCAACATGTAGTTTTATAGAATTTATGTACCCCTCCAACATGACTATGTCAATAAATAGGATAGAATAAACCATTAAGACCCCTTACCTTCATTTGAGAGAAATTAAAAGAATCACACAAATTAAAAAATAATATCCTACAAAATTCACAATACCTTAAATCCTCAACTCTATTTTTAAGAACTCTATATGGTCTTTTTTTATGACTATTCAAACTTACAATTGTTACTAATTGGGGCTTATATAGTCTTCCCATGTATTTTTAATTTTATCAATAATATTTAAAATTTAAATGTGTTTACATTCATTTCATAGAGATCCTCTATCCCTTACTCATATTTCAATCATTTATAATGACACTTTAAACTGACTATGTTCTCCTCTTTCCAAATGTGCCTAAAGACACAATATTAAAACTTGGGTTTCACCACTTTAAACTTGTAGACTACTGACTTAAATCTTATCTAACTAGAGATATTAACACCATAGAATTGATCATAAAATTCTATACACTTATTTACATTTTACTCTATCCAAATAATCTCTACAAGTAAGGACAGAGTTTTTAATATGTCTCTTATTCTTTTTTCCCCCATAACTCTACCTTCTTGAAGTGATACTATTCTTTCCACCTCCTCCTCTTCCGCTCACACTTCCTACATGTATTACAATTTTTATATTACCTCCAACATTCAAACTACTTTCTATTCTTGGCCATTGCACATTGCATGGCAATTACGCTTCCATGATTCCTAGTTTACATTATCTTTTCATGATATGCACATTAAAATACATTACCATATATACCTTGGTTTACATTAAGAAAAACTTGCCATATACATCTTTGATACTTTATATAAAATTAAGTAAGACCTTGTTTATATGAACAATTTATGGATCAAGTAGACACTCCTTTATCAATGTGAGTCAAGACAGACATAAGCATAGCTTCTGCAATGTCATTTGCACATGTGCTGATAGAGGTATATATTAATTTGTAATTTTGAATTGTAAAAATAGACTTGTTTTAATAATTTTACTACATACTTGGGGAAAATATAAATTATGTGAATCTATTGTGTATGTAGGGTTATCTTATGACATCTAATAGTCCTAGTCAAATGATTAGTAGGGATAAATTCTCATGTTTCTCCCATATTTTAGATGCCTTTTAGAATAGTTGAGCCTGCCACTGACTTGTTTGAGAACAAAAATAGATTGTAAAAGTCCACAAACTTGCAGTAATTACATGTTTAAATGATTTTTTATTGTATTTTAAAATTAATTTCTTAGCAATTAGTTAAATGTATTTTATGTTAATTTTGTAATAATAGTTGTATTTGAATAGGTTCAGCTACAAGTGATCTATGAGTGTAGGACCCATAGTCAGACCTTGCATCAATCTAAGTAATTAGAGGGGTATCCATCTACTAGTATGGAATCCCATGGAGATTCTTCTTCGAGGAAAGCAAAGTGAGGGAGGATATTTGATGAATAGGATGTCTTTTATGGGATGTGTTTTTTTATATGCCTATATGGTAATTTACACATTTTTGGCATTTTATATTCATATATGACATTCAACCAACATTAGATACTATTTAAGTAGATGTAATTTTTTGTATGCCTATTATGATAATCTATGTATTATTGACATTTTACATATGTTCTTATATTATATTCCTATCATGACAATCTATCTAGTTTATATTTAGTTTTAATTTAAAATGTTATTGTATAGTGTTGTTTTGATCTTCCAAAATATTATCTATCAAATCTCATATTTAATATTTTACACAAATGAGGATTAAAAAATTGTTATTTTTAATGTTATAAATTTTATATTTCCCATATTTTTTTAAATTAAAGTTTTTATTTCATTGTGTGTAGTGGAAATGACTAATGACACTCTTATATATTTTGCATTTGTCATCACCCATTTGTAAATTTTTAATTGATCATTAGCACAATTTGATTACAATAATAACCCATACCCAATCATGTTTAAACTTTTATAATTCAAAGACATAAAATCATTCATAAATCCCTATGAATTTCCCACTCAGATAACTATACCTATAAGTCACCTGATCTTTCACCTTCACCTTGCTCTATTGCCATTTTATCTAGATTTTATTGAAACTAGGCCTACTACTTTTATGCCTTCTATGATTCTTGTTCCTTTATATTTTCCCTTACCTCTCAAGTAGTCTCTATCAATACCTCTTCTGTACTCAACTCCTTTTGGTGACCATATACATGGTTTATTTCCTCATTTTTACAACTTTATCTTTGTTAAACATGAAAGATGAACTTCTACCTAACCTTGAATATAATTTATTTAGTATAAAAACATTCAACCTTACTGACCTGAAACAAAATTTTCACTCATGAGACAATGATCCATCTTTGGCCAAAACCCTTTATCATCCCCCAATATCGCCTAATGCATAGTCTGATCTTCTATGTTTAATACGTCTATGAAATTCATATTCATATGGTGTAAGATCATGAATAATCATAACCTCATGTATCCACTCTTTTTCTCAATTCTATTCAAAATCCACTCTCAAACAATCTTCTCTTAAACTAGTCAATTACCCATTAGGTCTACTCCTAACTAGTTACTAATCTCTCAAATTTACTCTCCTTTTGAACAATCTTATATAAAAAATTTTGGATAAGTTTTATGAAAACTCAATTATTTATTTAGGTGTCAAAACTTATAATATATCAACCAATTATAGTCCTCTAAGAGATTGAGCTCTCTTTCTCAAGTTCTATCTTTTTAAGTTTTTAGGTCCCTAGACCTAGTTGATGCTCCAATAGATTAATTTATCAAAATAGAGTTTTTATATCTTGAAAATTATATTTATACTAATATTTTATCAATTTTATAATTTTTCAACCCTTTTCCAAGTTTATATAACTCAAATCAACCAAAAACTCATCTTACCTTATGCACAACATTCTCAAAAACGGTCTTCTACATGTATACATAAAAATAGTCCTCTATATCTACAATTTAAAACCTCTTTTCAAACCAATCATATTTATAATAAGTTATAAGATCCATTACATATATTATCACAAATTTTCATATCTTATTATTCAATTTTTTGAGTTTTAGAGGTGGTTTACTCATGAAACCCTTACTTCATATTTACTCAAAAAATTTGCAGGGCAAGAGCTTAGTAAAACTATTATTCTGATGCATCTTGACCAAAAACTAAAAATTACAACATGGTTTTTGGGGTGGATAATTTATAATACTAGGTTATTTTCCTCCCATCAGGATCCATTGACAAACCCACCACCCATTACGATCTTAAGAATGCCCTTCCTAATACAAGAAAAATGTAAGTTTTTAGCCTAAGTTCAAACATGCATAAAATGAAACTTGTATTTCATTTACATAAAACATAAAATACTTCCTATGAATATTTAATCCCTCTAATTTCACATTGGATCACTTATGTGGAACCTTCAATATCAATTTGTAGGATAAGTTGTAGTGATGGGTCTAAAAATACAATTTTTTGGCATAAAACAAGTAACTTATTGAGCTCTAACTACCATTTATACCTTCAAGACTTAAAACTAAGAATATATCACTTTGATAACATATAAATAGTAAAATTACATGTTATCACACCACCACATTTTTCAAATCCACTCAAAAGTACATTTTCACTACCATTCCAGAGCATGCAAATAGTGACAATAAATGTTGTCAAAGTTCAAGTTGTGGTTACATAGCTATGGTTTCAATGATTCCTAACTAAAAAATGACACTTATAACACATATGGTGGTGTATAATTTCTATCATAAATTTTTTTTCCTCCCATCATGCCTAATCGATAAACCCACCACCCATTCTGGCCTCAAGAACTCTCTTCCCAAAACAAGAAAAATACATTTTTTAGTCTAAGTTCAAACACACGTAAAACAAAATCTATAAGTTATTTATGTGAACCATAAAATAATTAACCTACCTATTTAATTCCTCTAATCTCAACCTGGATCATGTAAGTTTATCCTTTTAGAGAAATCCATTGGATAAGTTGTAGTGAGGGGTCCAAAAATGCAACTTTTTGGCATTAAACAAGCAACTTCTTGAGCTCCAACTACCATTTCTACCTCTGAGACATCAACCTAAGAATATATAAATTTTATCACATATATATAGGAAAATTACATGTTATTGCACCTACACAATATTCAAATTCACCTGGAAGTGCATTTTCCCTACCATTCTAGAGTACAGAAACATTGACAACAAATGTTATCGAAGTTTAAGTTATGATTATAGAACTATTATTTAGATGCTTCCTGAAAAAATTTGACACTACTAACACATCCATGGGGGAATATAATATCTAATAATTTCTTCTTTTTCTCCCATCATGCCTGATTGACAAACCCCCCACCCATTCTAGTCTCAAGAATGCCCTTCCCAATATAATAAAAATGCAATTTTTAGCCTAAGTTCAAACCCACATAGAATGAAACTCATAAGTCATTTATATTAACCATAATATCCTTCCCCTACTAATTTAATCCCTTTAATATCACCCTGATTCACTTAATTTTAACCTTCGACAGAACTCCATTGGACAAGATGTAGTGATAGGTCCAAAAATGTAACTTTTTGGCATTAAACAAGTAACTTCTTGAGATCCAACTACCATTTCTACCTCTAAGACCTCCACCTAAGAATATATCACTTTTATCATCTCTATATATGCCAAATACATGTTATTACACTTCTACAACATTCAAATCCACCTATAAGTACATTTTCACTACCGTTATGGAGTGTAGGAACACTAATAACAAATGTTGGCAAAGTTTAAATTGTGGTTACATAACTATTATTTCAATATTTTATAACCAAAAAATGACACTTTAAACAGATATAAGGGGGTGGATAATATTTAATAAATTTTTCTTGTCCTCTCATTAGTCCCGATCGATAAACCAACCACCCATTCTGGCCTCAAGTAAGCCCTTCCCAATACATAAAAAATGCAAATTTTTAGCCTAAGATCAAACACACATAAAACAAAAATTGTAAGTAATTTACATGAACCATAAAATCACTCTCTTACCTATTTATTCCCTCTAATTTCACCTTAAATCACTCAAGTAGAACCTTTGAGATCAATCTGTTGGACAAGTTACAATGAGAAAATGCAACTTTTTGGCATTGAAAAAAGAAATTCTTGAGATCCAACTATCAATTATGCCTCCAGGACCTCCACCTTATAATCTATCACTTTGATCACATCTAAGTTGAGATTATCTTATCTTCAATAATAGATATTTCTCTAATAACATTGCTAACATTGTGAAGGTGGAAGCTTATCTTTCACCACCAACCTACAGAAAATTGTAAGTACTTAAAAATGAGATTCATATGTACTACTTAGAAAATAAAAAATATTTGGTAAAATTGATTACATATGCACTTGAAAATTCAATATACCTATGTATTTCAATCTAACAAACCACTAAGATCTGCTCTAACCTTGATAGTATCAAGAATAGATTCATGGCCTCACTCCTAAAATTTCCATAGTTTCTTGTTTAATGGCCTCCCATGATATTTTTATAATTAAATATTTTTTGTAAGAATCAAATTTTAATAGTGTAGTATCTTCCTGTGCATTTCAAACTCTTTAAACAACCATTAATCTAAATAATTTATAAGATATCATTGAAACCATGTTTTAGTGACTACTACTGACCCAGTGGGATAGTTAATGTTTTCTCCATATATAATTGGGGAAGTCATTTTTTTATTTCTCTTTACACATTGAAACAAGTAGTAATCAATGTGGTCTTCATTATCTTCATCTGTAATAACTACAAAAACATGTTTGATATAATAAAAAATCATTTTTAGTGAAAATATGAAGATATATAATGATATTATATTGTACATAATGAAATATATTCTACCTAGCTTCACTAAATCAGATACATGGCCAAGGTCATCTGATGATGTCATATTTGTAAGTTGTAATGTTATTGGAACCTGATATGTGTTGATTGAAATTATAGGTTAGGAACTTTAATTTTATACCCACTTTTATAACTCACACTCATTCCAAATAGAACCCACACATGCAAAATATGAACACGCCAAGTGTCTCTATGAATAGTCCAAGAAATTGTATTTGAGATACAAAATGAGTGGAGGTCACTTGAACCCATTAGAGTTATACAATCCTCATACTTTGCCAAGTATTCTTCCTCCATTAACCATAAATGTCTATGAATAATATAATTTGGTTGAGTGTCATGATACATGTTCTCATCACACCATTAAACCATGGTTTTTTCATTTGTTAAATGAACATCCTCTTCAAAATTTTACTCCTCCCTTACAATATCTCTTTTTACACATACTCTAACACCATCATGCTCCCCTTTTCCATGGCCAACCTTAGTGAAACTCCAAATTTGTTATACACTAGTGGTAACGTGCATCCTTCTGAACCAATAAAACATCTATGCATTTTCAAATTATGATAAGCAAGTATCTGACCAAATATAATGTTCATTGAAGTTAATGTTTCTCTAACTCAGTTGTTCATAGAATTTTTGAAAACAACCTTATAAACACTCTAAATCATGTTATCATTCATCACTAATATATAAATGTTACTCCATTAATATTTTTTGTTGTTGTCCTGTACTATTAGGTATATACATGAATGATATATGCACAAATATGACAACTTGTGATGAGTTGTAATACTATGATTGAACTTCATTTAGGGTTTGAATGTGTAATTTTTAGAAAATTCAACCACTAAAATAATAAAAACAAGTGGTAATTTATCCTTTATTATCTTGAAATATTCATCCAACCATCTATCTATGTGTGTGTGCCTTGCATACTCATAAACAATCTTCTCCCTAAATTTGACAAAAAATTTAGAAACAGATATCTTTTTTGTAACAAGGTCACACCTTTTAGATTATTTTACATATTTTACTTGATAATTAATTGATTTATATTTTCTTAAAATAACTAATTCCTATCTAATTAAACTTGTAATCTCCTCATGGATACATTTTTTAAGTTTCGGCAATCCACCACAAATGTTGCAAGTTTAATTTAAACATGATTTGTTATAAAAATTTATCCATCTGGACTTTTGAAAATGATAGTTGGGATAAATTTTCTAGCTGATTTTGGTGAAAATTCAATACCACACTCTTGTAAAATATTTTTAGTATGCAAATGACAATGAATATGGGAAAAAAATCATAGTTCATTGAAAATTCAAGATGTTACCTATAACAACAAGTGGTGCTTTTATGATTCATTTTTACATAAAAAAGTTTGTCCATCTAAAAATATCTTTGACAAATATAATTTTTTGTATGTTTTTCCAAAAATTTAGAGTAAAATTGTGTTTGATTCATATCCCATAAGTATTTTAGATGCGGTTCATGATTACAAGATTCAACTCTTCTTTCACTACATCTCTTAGATTGGGTGAAATTCTTGTATTGCCTTTCCAAAATTAAGCAGCTCTTTGAGAGTATTAGCTATAGTCTTGTCCTTTTATGGAAGTGTACTAGAGAATGACAATATATCATTGGTATTAGGTTCATTAAGTATTTCACATATTTCAATTTCTTTTATTAATTTTTTATATTTATATTAAGTGTTCGGCTTGTTTTTGAAACCCTTCATTGTTTCCCTATTTAGTCACTTACTACACAAGTTGTAAGTATACATTAGGCAGTATTACAATCTTGGGTGCATGATTTTGAGATTAAACTATGATATGCATCATGTAGATTTTCAATAATTTTATTATTTTCATCATCCATGTTAGATTTTCTTAGTCCTAATGTGTATATTATAGGTCTCATCTTAATCAATTTTATCAATGAAACAAATAATTGACATCTTTAACTATCACAATCCAAATTATGAAAGAAAGTATTCTAAATTTATTGATCCGATCTTCTTGAATGGTAATTAGACATTTTTTTATTCATTGTTTCTAAAATATTTTCATCAACGTTAATTAATTACTTATCTTTTCTACGTACAATTCTTGGAGGTATTGTTAATACTGGAATTTGTTGAGAGGGTGTTTCAAAATTGCTATTACGTTCATTTTTTAGAGGTAGGATGAAATTTTATTCATTGTTTGTTTCTTCATTATATGTTTCTATGAAATTTACTTGATGGTTAATTTCATTTTTATTTGTTTCCATAAAATTTTCTTCATTCATGGGGGGTGAAACATCACATATAGACTCATCATCAACAAAATCAAAAACATAAAACTTCAAATGTAAACTTCCAACATTATCTAATTCATTATTGTCAATTTAATTATTATTAATTTAATTATGGTTAATTTCATCATTATTCAATTCATTATTGTTAATTTAATCATTGTTTAATTCATTATTTCCAATTGTTTCATTATCTATGGTATTTGGTTAATCAAGATTAGGGTTTGTACCTTATCTACCATGAAGTTTTTGCATTCATATATTTTTTCTCTCTCTCAAATATTCTAATTATTTTTGTGTTTTATTCTTCAATATCTTCCTCTTCCTTGAACATGATCCATCACCCATCAAGGATAATTGACAACTTTTCAAAGGTGGGTTCAAAAGTACACAGGTATCACAGGTCCCATAGAAGTATGTAGAGAATGTTTATGGGGATAGAATTATCGATTTGTGTTAATTATAGATGTTAAAAAGTGATTTTATTATATAATAATAATAACATGATCATGTTAAATAACATGATTGCATTATTTTTTATACTAGGTTTTCATTCAACATACATATTGAGAAATGAGTTTTGTGTATATTAAGAATAAAGCAATCACCTTGTGTAATAATGTGAGATCACATTATTAATAATACTTGGTTGGGGTTAAATATAGACATTGAGAGTTGAGTTTTGTATATATTAATAATAATTTTATCATGTTCTACTTAATATAGATTAGGGATTAAGGCATTAGTGTATAGGGATTAAGGATTAGGGAATAGGGATTACAATTTATGTTTTAGGGATTAGGGATTAAGGTATGTAGGGTTTAGGTTTAAGGGTGTATATAAGGTCTAATCAATATATACCATGTGTGAACCTAATTTTTACTACAAAGGTTGCTAATTGGGATTGAATTGATTGGTAAATAGGGAAAATTTATGGTTTACAATTTAAGGAATAGTGTTTAGGGTTTAGGGCTTAGGGCTTAGGTTTAGGGTACATAGGGTCAATAAAAAATATAATTATTAGTCTAAATGATGTTAATTTGGGCTAAAATGATTTTTTTAGGATTTAAAGAGTTTATATTTATGGTTTAGAGTTTAGATATTAGTAACTTTGAGGATTAGGGCCTGGGGTATAGGTTTTAGGGTATATAGGGTACAATCATGAAGGTGAGTGGGGAAAATTAGATCTGATCAGCCCCTAAATCACATTTTATAGGTCATTAAATTATGTTGAAGGGGCTCAAAATAGCCCCAATTTACTTTAGATGCGTAACTAGATTGGTACTCCAAAGGTTAAGTTTTGGCCATAGGTTTAAAAAATGCATTTTATGACATCTCATGATAAAATCAATTATATTTTAAGGAATGTAGAGGGAATTAGGGCATATGACTTACAATTTATGTTTTAGGGATTATGGATTAAGGCATAAGGTTTAGGTTTAAGGACATGTATATAATGTCTAATCACTCTATGCCATGTGAACATAATTCTTACTATAAAGGATGTGAATAATTGAGCCTAAATCAATTGGTTAATATGTAAAGTTTATGGTTTAAAATTTAGGGTATAGTGTTTAGGGTTTATGGTTTAAGTCTTAGGTTTTAACATATATATGTGGTTTAGGGACATATGGTCAATTGAAAAGATAATTGAGAATAATTTGAATCACTTGGACCCATTTATGACTATAGAATGTGTTTTTGGGCTGCCATTATACCCCATGTCATCATGAAAATTGAGTAAATTAGTCAAATGGGGCAATCAGTCATGTCATTTAGGCCAAACTAAGCCTTTTAAAGTTAATTCTTAGTCTAAATGATGCTACTTTGGGATGAAATGATTGGTTCAAGGTTTAAAGAGTTTATATTTATGGTTTAGAGTTTAGGGATTAGTAAATTTGAGGATTATCGATTAGGGTATATAAGGTACAACCTTTAAGGTTATTGGGGTAAATTTGAGCCCCTTGAACATATATCTATGAGTAAAGAATTTGATTTTAAGCTCAATTAACCCCCACGTCATTAGAGATTGAGCCAATTAAGTCAACTATGGTTTAATGAGTGATGTGATTTTAACCAAGTTAATCCCTAAGAACCTAATTCTTACTATATATAAATGATGTTAATTGGGGATAATTTTATTATTTTAGGGTTTAAGGTCTATAATTTAAAGGGTTTGGGGATTATGGCTTATGGATTATGGTTTAAGGTAAATTGTATAGGGTTTAGGGTTAAAGTTAAATGGTATAGGGTTTAGGTTTTAAGATATTAGATATAGGGTCCAATAACTAAGGTAGTATAATAACATTTGAGCTACTTGTTCACCTATTTATGAAAATTACCTTCATGTTTGCATTTCTAATAAAACTAGGGTCAGTTAAGCCATATACATTTTACTTACATGTTATAAAATTGATTGAGCCATAAATTTGGTTTAGGGTCTCAATTTTGACCAAATCACACCCCTAATTACATAAATTTACTAATTAGATCAATTCATGATATAATCAAACTTTTAATTTTCCCCCAAATCATATATTGCTCTTGAAGGGGTTCAAATTGGCCTCAAATGCCTCTGCGATTAAATGAATTGAATCTTTGGTTAATTATATATGACATGAAATTAGGGTTAATTTGACTCCAAATCACATCATATATAATTTAAAATAGGTTCATGTGGCTCATTTTTACCCTAGTTACATAAATAATTTAACTAATCGACATTTGTATTCATTAACTGATGACTTCAAGTTTATTGAGCTCAAAACCACATTCTATACATGTAAAACTTGCATATAATTAAATAATGTTTATTTTATTCAATCAAGCTAATGAAATTGAGATGATAAATCCAAAAATCACATTTTATAGTCATAAAATAGGTTGAAGGGGCTTGAAATAGTCCTAATTTACTTTAGATGCACAACTAGATTGGTACTCCATAGGCTAAGTTTTGGCCATATATTTTTAAAAACATTTTATGAAATCTCATGATAAAATCAGTTATATCATAAGGTATGTATGTTTTTATAATTTATTGGTAATTAATACATAGAGATTACAATTTATGTTTTAGGGATCAGGGATTAGAGCATAGGGTTCAGGTTTAAGGACCTGTATATAATTTCTAATTGCTCTATGCCATGTGAACCTAATTCTTACTATAAATAATGTTAATTGGGATAAAATTGATTGGTAAATAGGGAAATTTTATGGTTTATAATTTAATGTATATTGTTTATGGTTTAGGGATTAGGTTTTAATGTATATATGGTTTAGGGTACACAAAGTCAATCACAAAGATAATAAAGGACAATTTGAATCACTTGGACACATTTTTGACTATAGAATGTGTTTTTGGGTTATCATTACACCCCATGTCATCATGAAAATTAAGTGAATTAGTCAAATGGGGAAATTAATCATGTTATTTATGCCCAAATGAACCCTATGAACTTAATTCTTAGTCTAAATGATGTTAATTTGGGCTAAACTGATTGGTTCAAGTTTTAAAGAGTTTATATTTATGATTTAGAGTTTAGATATTAGGAAATATAGGGATTAGGTCTTGATATATAAGTTTTAAGGTATATAAGGTACAATAATGATGGTGATTGGGGTAAATTTGAGCTCCTTGAACCTAGATCTATGAGTAAAGAATGTAATTTTGGGCTCAATTAGCACCCACATCATCATATATTGAACCAACTAAGTCAATTATGGTAATGAGTGATGAAATTTTGACCAATTACATCCCTGTGAACCTAATTATTACTATATATAAAGGATGTTAATTGGGGATAAATTTATTTGTTTAGGGTTTACAATTTAAAGGGTTTTGGATTTAGGGCTTATGAGTTAGGGTATAAGGTAAATGGTACAAGGTTTAGGGTTTAAGATATCAGATGTAGGGTCCAATCACTAAGTTAATTAAAGAAAATTTGAGTTAATTTTTCACCTATTTTTTATAATTAACTTCATGTATACCTTTTTGATAAAAGTAGGGTTAGTTAAGCCATACATGTGGCATACATGTTATACAATTGATCAAGCCATTAATTTGGTTTAAGGGATCAATTTTTCCAAAATCATGCCCCTAATTGGATCAATTCGTGATAGATTCAAACTTTTAACTTTTCCCCAAATCATATCTTGTTCTTGAAGGGGTTCAAATTAGCCTCAAATGCCTCCTAGATTAAATGAATCAACTCTTTGGTTAATTATATATGACATTACATTAGGTTTAATTTCACTCTAAATCACATTGAATATGTAATTTAAAATACATTCACATGGCTCATTTTGATCCTAATTACCTCTATAATTTAACCAATCGACATTTGCATTCATTAGCTTATGACTTCAAGTTTATTGAGCTCAAAACCACATTATATACATGTAGAACTTGTATATAAATAAATTATGTTTCTTTTATTCAATTTCACTAATGAAATTAGAGTTGATAAACTCCCCAATCACATTTTATATTCATGAAATTATGTTGAAGGGGCTTCAAATATTCCCAATTTATTTCAAATGCACAACTAGATTGGTACTCCATATGATATGTTTTAGCCATAGGTTTAAAAAATGCATTTTAAGATATCTCGTGATAAAATAAGTTATATCATAAAAATTATATTGATTTACACCTTAAAACCAAGTAATTATAAGTTTTCAAGTCAACATATTAAAATGCTTATATATTTTTTGAAGTCTAATGTGATACCATGACACCTTAATTCACTATCTAAGGTTAGGGATCTTAATTCATAACACCACTATTAGGGAGATCAAGAACATATAAGGTCATATATAAAATTTGATGTAAAGAGAAAATTTGCATTTTTGGGTGTTATGAATATATAATATGATCATGTTATTAATGCAATCACATTATTAAGTAATGTGATCACATTAATAACATGATCATATTATTAACACAATCATGCGATATGGATTTGATTTCAAATCTCATGCTTTTTTGCTCAAGAATGGCTTGGATTCCAAAGCCTAAGGCTTGAACCTATCAATCTATAGCCAAGTCCAAGAGTTATGATTAAAAAACAACAAAATCCAAATTTGATTGCTAAATACACTATGAATTTTAGTGTGAAAATTAAAAAAATTAATACCATCATGATGAACACACTTCTCTCATTCCAAAAATATGATTTTTATAATTTTTGGACTAATTTAAGGTTCAAATTATGTTCATTTATAACTATACCTTTTTTAGGCCACTACATGTCACAAGAATACATGCGTATACATGTTAATGTAATTTGTCTTTCACTGATCCAAATTAAAAACAAGTTACATGGTCATAAACTAGGCCTAATTCTACACACATTCAAAAATAAAACTAGTTTATGATGTTTTTTGAGGTAGTTAGGCATGTCACATAGACAACTTTCCATTTTTTGCCAGTTTTCAAGATCTATTTACTTACAAAATTCATAGAAACAAAAGTATTCATTGAAAATATATAAAAAATATAGGTCACAAACTATAGGATCTTATCTAAATTTTCCCCAAAGGGTTTCAAAGAATATTAAATGTTTCTAAAAAATGGTGCACCACACAACCATCTATCTACTCTATTTTATTGAAAAATGGGAGTTCCTCTTAAAATTTTAGATGTTTGACCTAGATATACTTAACCATTTTTTAAAAAATTAGTGTTTTGGAAACTAGACTTGAAAGGCTACATTTCATGTTCTTACACCATCTTCAAATTTTGAGTGTATATATCTCAAATTATCTATAGAAGTTTATATTTTTAAAATTTCATGAAAATCATGTCTATGGATAGGCCACTTTTATCCCCCAACTTTCTACACTTACCCCATGATCACTTCTCTCATTCAGATAGTGATACATATGTTACACCTATCCCATGGCATGTTATATTCACATCTATCAATCTAGGACCTACACGTAGGCATCTCATTGATGCGATCATTGGTTAGTATGATAATATTTCAATGAAAAAATTTAAATATATAAAAAAAATTAAATAATCAAAAAAATCAAAACCAAGACCTAAGCATGACATGTTTTTGTAGTTACATGATGGATTGATGTTATTTATCATGCACATGGTGAATACATATATATTTTATACACAAAACTATTTTCATAGTATAAATGAGTGGGATGTAAGATATACATGTTACATAAGATACATGAAAATGTAAATGCAGGGCATTATTTGTAGCCATGTGATATTTTATACATTTAGGGCATACCTACACTAGGAGCTTTTTAGTAGGCCTTTTTAGGCTTCATCTTTCCATATCAATCCATTCATAACATTAGACTGCATATGGATTATTCTTGAATATAATTTTTAAGGATTTAATCCTATGGATATTGTGCCTTGTTATACTATATCATTATATAGATGGATAATGTAGACCAATTTTTTTCTCCATATGTGTTTGATTCTATTTATTATTGGATTCTATGATTAATGATGTATTCTATTTGCTCATTAATTTTATTTTTTCATATTATGTGTTAGTTGTGTCAAGGATCCTATTATCCATCTCATGGTCATGTTGTGACCATGTCAGGTTAAACTCAAGTCTTTGTCACATTGTGTCACTAGTGCTTATGTGTTTCATTCTCAATATGTTGTGTGAATATGTGTGTGGTTGCATGTATTTTTTTTTATGATATTGGTGCCATGATTTATATCATGAATTATTTTTTTAATGTGTGATGCCATGATTTATAACTTGTATTTATTGTTATGATTATTACAATGATCTTAATTTCTACATCTTATTGACTGAAAATTATATGCCCATTGCCTTGGATTACATTTTTCATATGTGATTGAATGATCAAATATTTATACAATATAACATGTTATCATGTTTATATTTTTATATAATGCATAGTACACATAGATCTTTATTTTGATATGAGTGGTTTTCAATATTAATACCTCACCTCAAAATGAGGGCATACAATAGGCTTGTGTTCAAGATTCATACCACAATAGATAAATATTTATCAGGAATCATTTTATGTGAGGAATTATAAGTTATTATCAGGGATAATTGATAGATTTTATGATATTAAGAGTCATGTTATATGGGTTTAATTGAGAAAATTTTATCATATTTATCACATTGAGTAGATTGATAGACAAATGATGGAATTTTATATCAATTTGAGGTATAGGTGGTTTAGTTTTGGGGCATAAATATTTTTCTTTCAAATCACTTTTATAATTTTATCTTTAATAATGATGGTACTACATAATCACCTTAGGTCTAAAATCCATCTAAAACTATTAATTCAATATTTTATTTTACATATAAATCTATTTCAGGGTCCAAAATTTACATATAAACCTATTTTGAGATTCCAAATAAAGAGTTTTTTATGATATTTATAGTAGTGTAGTTGAGGATGTCGCTCAATGTTTTGAGCTTCTCCATTTCTATTGTGGTTGAGTCATTAAGACATATAACACATGGTTTCAATGATTGCATATAATTGGGGTATAATCACCCCATAACATTCTCCAAATGTGTTTAAGTTGTATCTTTGTTTGCATACCCTTAGGCATATTCATTCCATTACATTTCCATTTCAAATAATTCAATGATCTACATTGTTTCATATTTTATATCATTAATGGACATTTATATATACATGTTTCTAGGTAGGTTTTGAGTGGGGAAAGATAGATATGTGGGGTAACCTATAAACATCACATTTAGCTACACACATATACCAAAATTATTTATTTTATCCTTTTAATCTACAATTTTCAATAGTATACCAAAAATTGTGCATTTATTGACACCTAAATTTTGTATTTGACACTTTGAAACATCAAATTCGACATATATTTGGCATAAATGACTTGTGTACACATTTGAATCTTATCCAAAACTTATATTATCCATTTATCTATCTATTTACTTGGCCAACCCAATTTTATAGTATTTTTTACTCATATAAAATGTCACTTAAGTGCAATGAGTGTTACTTGAGAACACCTTAGCCATATCTTAGCCCTAGACCTATATTAAGGCTTATTTTGACCCTTATCCATATTTTATTTTGGTATTACACATCCCTAGACATCGAAAATTTAATCCCAAACTTTCCCTTAGGGATCTAGAACCCTAGTGCATCAAGTTCTACCACCTGGACACTAGCATGCTTCTTTGGATACTAGCACACTATGCTAGTGACCAAGGGACTGCGCTAGTATCCCTTACCTAATTTCAACCCCAAAAGATATGTTTTAAATTCCTAAGACACTTAGGGTCACCATAGACCTATTTCACACTCTACATAAACATTAGATCTATATAAATACATGACTTTTATCACTTTACCCACTAGATATAAATCAAATGCAAACACATAAAAACAAGCTTAGAACTAGTGCTACACAATCAAGGTTATTGATCTCTATTCTACTATACTTATGCATACAATCATTTACAAAAATTATATCTTAGAGTACATAGACTTCCATTCTCAAATAACTCAAGTCAACACTCATATTAGCATTCACTTGCACTCGCACCAGCACATAGATTGGGAGAACTACATAGGGATTGATCCCCTCTCGAGGTATTGGTATGTAAGCAACTCTCAACACATCAGGGTGTTGAGGAATTCTAACTTGCCTAGATAAAATCACACTTTTGATACTTGTGTTCTTAAAATACCCTAACAACATGGAAGTCAAGGGTTTGCTCATAAATCAGTCAAAAATAGTGCATAAATAGTGAATTAGGGAACATCCACACACCAAAAGTAGTTTAGACTTAGCTATAGGTGCACCTAGAAGATCACATAGTTTTATACACAAGGACACTAGCATGGTAGGGAGGAAACTAGCATAGTGCACTACTATCCAAGGTATTGTGGTGTTATCTAGGAAAGTTTTTGAAACTTGCATCTTATTTACAACATTTAGATTAGCTTATACACCAGTGTTAAACCCCTAGATCATTTGTCTCAGTTAGTTTCCAGATAATTAATTGTTTGTGTCATTCATTGTTATTTTTATAAATATTAGATTAAGTTAATTCTTGCACAAATCAGTGGTTATATTTATTGCATATTTATTCCCTAATTTACTATACTCAAACCCTTTAACATCCTAGGATTTACATACACCAATTCCTTAAAATTTAAACCATTTGATGAACTTGACTTACTTTGAATACTTCCTAAGCCCTAGATATAAATGATCTTAGGGTTTGTATTCTTCTATTTCTTATGTTCATAAATTAATTCTAAAATCTCAGATATGATCTATTATTTTATTTTGGCAATATTTAATAGATTAAATTTCTTAAAAGGTTCAAAATATACAAAAATTTGTTTTCTTAATTTCAAACCTACAATGGTAAATATCAATAACCATTTTGATGATGCTGATAAGATATAACTACAAGTTTCCATTTCTAAACATTCAATTATGGAAGATGACATTGTGCATATTGTCCATGAATATCTTTATAAATCCAATAATGGTAAATTTTCTAACCCCCTATATGCTAATACTATTACACCTATCATGATGGCAACTTAGATTCTACAAAAATATGTTCTAACTTGGCAACCTTTAACAATAGCAACACCTCCTATGGATGGTACACATTCCACCTCCCCAGATGTACAATCCTTATGCATGAGATCCATGATCTTTAGGCCAAGGTGTTACATCTTCATTAGGGTGCCACTATACCATCTCATGCCTTGGATTCTCATGTTATTTTACATACACCTTTATAACAAAATATAAAAACAAATCCTTTACCATCTAGATCTATGGCACCCAAGCTTACTTTGTATGATGGTAAGGGTGACCCAAAGCACCATCTTCAATATTCCCATGTAACATGTTTGGACTATATATACAATGATTGGCTCCTCATTAAGTTGTTCCCTCATAGTTTAAATGACTATGCATTACAATGGTTATATGATCTTCCTAATCGATCCATCATAGCATTCAATATATTGGTAGATATGTTTTTGGCACACTTTTCAATAAACATAACTAGTAACATTTCCTATGCTCAGGTGGCATAATTCAAAAAAAATTATAATGATGGAATAGCTAAATATGTCTTGTTATATAAAACTATATTAGCAAAGATGACTATCCCCATGGTAGATAAGTAACTCTAAGACACATTCAAGTAGAGTTTGTTGTTATAATTACACAAAGTTATCCTATTCAAGAAGTTTCCATCATTCAAAGATCTTTGTCATATAGTGAAAAATGATAATCCAAGCTTCTCACCATGAGAAAACTAAAGTACACCATTGGATCAGATTAAACTACTAAGAGTTTCAATAAGCCCTTGTACAAGCTTAATAAAAATGAAAACAAGAATGATTAAAAAAAAAAATTAATGTAGATTCAGAGCCACCTCCTCACATGGTCCTATCAGATCCTCCAAAGAGATGTTTTATGACTCTTCCTATCACTAGCATGAGTTATACAACATCTCTTGAAATGCAATGTCATATCTCTCCCTCCCATCAAAGAGGTTGATACAACTAGGCCTCGTCCAAAGAACTATGATTTTAATGCATTATTTGAGTTTTATAGGAAACTATTCCATACCATAAATATATGCATCAGCTCACATCATAATATACAAAATTTGATAGAAGTTAATATCATTGAATTTTTCACTCATAAAAAGGCACCTAGACCAACAAATGAAATCAAAATCATTGGAAATATTTTCAAATCCGTTTCCAAAACATATAGATAATGAGACAACATGCACTTCAAGTGTTCTTTATACATATCAGGCATATCCACCACCAATATATTATTAGACTCATATAGTGGATCCATATCCTCTACATAATATCATTGGGGTGTATCATACTATAGTGCAAATTAGACATCACTTTTTTAGATTATGAGATAGTTGATGATGACCTAGATTTATATACACTCTTTGTATGAGCCTAAATTAATCATAATCCTATTTAGAGTGTCATGATTGACAATGGGTCAAGTGTCAACATGTGTACTATCACACTTATACATCACTTGGGTTATTCAAAGCATGATATTTCAAAGATAGATATAGTTATTTATGGATTTAATGGCCATTTTCAGAGCTCTATAGGGGATATTATACAATTATAGTTTGGGCCTACACATGTGGCCACAAGATTCATAATATAAATTAGTATAAGGATATATGATATGTTATTGGGGAGGCCTTAGATATAGTAGCTTCAACCATTCCATCCACCATATATAGATTATCAAGTGTATACATGTTAATCAGGTGGTTATAGTTGAGGGCCTTCCATATGAGTATCCTTTAGCTATTCCATAACCACTCATATAGTACTCACCATTTATAGTCACAGGCATAGATTTTATTATCACACCTTAGATGTCGGTTGATCCACTGGTGTAGGTGAGGTCTAATACTACGACAATACCATGTATGCATACTCTCCCATAGATTCCTTTATTAGAGATACCCCTACATTAGAGACATGTTGTGGATTCTAGAGGGCCTCTCTCTCTCCACCACCATATATTTCAATGTTATAGTAGAGATCATCAACACCAATTATATCTTGTTATATAAAATGGGTTTCCAAATTCACCATAGTTCATAGGCTAGTTCACTCAACTTCATAGATTCATATTCCTACTCCATAGGTGGTTTCAACTGCATATCACTTAGTACATCTAATTCTTGGATCCTAAATACCTCACCACAAAAAATGAACAATCACTCTTCCTCTATTTCATACATGCCACATTCATTATGAGTCTCTTGTGAGACTCATTGGATAATATGTTCCTTTCTACTTGTATATAGCTTCTCTTATCTTTTTCATTGTATATAGTTTCATTTTCATGATTTCTTGTAAATAGGTTATACTCAAAAAACAAAAAACAAAAAATAATATGTTAAAAATACCAAAAAACTCAAATATTTCTTATAAAATACAAAAATATTCATATATTGCTCAAAAACACAAAATTTAGATTGTTTACATATCTATGTTTATATTATTCATACTTTCTAGGTAATACATATGTTAGTTATCTTAGTATAGTAATTTTTATCATACATACATGCTTCACTTATTCTCTTTTATTGTTTGCAAATTCTTATAGGACTTAGGTCCATCATATAGATATGGAGTTTCTATTATCTACCCATTGGGGGCACATACATAGATACATTGATTTAGCATTTATACATTCACCCATTTGGGGCATCCTATACATAACTTATGCTTTATCAGGTTCTATCATTCTATACTACTTAGATCTTTTTATATCTACTACCACTATAGACTCAGCTTATATGAATCTTTGATCTTATATAAATTTGTATAACATGTTCATGCATACTTTCATTTTTAGCTTTCCTAGTTTAGAATTGATTGTCTCCATATTTCTACATATATTCGAGGGAGTTTGAATATGCCATTGCTTTATGGATCTATAACACTTTTAATAATTTTAAATATGATTTGGACATATTCCCATGTCCTTGTGTGTGCCTTATTAATTTTGTATGTAGACATTTGAAAATGTCCTTCTATGTCGCTCTAAGCTAACTTACTTATTAGTTACATATGTGGGCATTTGAACATGTCCTTGTATGTGTTGTTGACTCAAATTCAGTTACATATTCCCATGTCCTTTGTATTGTGGCTCCTTGGCCTACTTTGTGTGACTCATGTGTTTTTATGTATGTATCATGGCCTTGAATTGTCTCTTATTTGTTACTTGCACACCCAATTTTTTATGTCATGAGTGACTTCATGCATCTCCCCTTCCTTCTTGGGTAATTGGATGGGCATCATGATCCATCCCCCAAGTAGTTTACATAGATTATTACTCAAATTTGTTATTCATACACATGTTTATATTATTATATCTATCATGACAACCTTGTCAATTTTAGATATAACATACATTGTAGATTACCAACTTATGCTCATACTATTTTACATTTTGATGTCATGCATACACATTATATTGGTTTATCACACAAATATCATATGTTTTTAGTCTAACACACATCATGTAGAGATTTTCTATTGAGGATAATTATTGCAAAGGTAAAAAAATCCTCTAAAAAGAGGGAACATTCATAGGGTTTTTTCATAGAGAGTAGGACATGAAAGTGAACTTATAGTATAGTTTTTGGCACATAGACACATAATTATAGAGCTCAAAATCAGGAAAACATAGTGGAAAATAATTAGATAGATACCAGAGTTAGTTTGGTAGAAAAAAACATAGAGGATACTAGTGCACAACAAATGACACATTTGTGGTGCTCTACTATCCAAAGAACTACACTACTATCTAGTAGCCTAAGAAATATAAAATATAGATTTGACAGAAGAACATAGAAGTTACAGTCTAGGTTTGATCAGTTTATGCTCAATTTTAACAAATTCATACCAAGATTTTTTATATTAGGGGCATCATGCATGACATGATCATTCCCATTTTAGTTTTATAAATACATAAACACAAATTTTTACAACTCAGTCTAGAATCCATATGTATAGATATTAGAATTGGGGGCAATACATAAACACAAATTTTTACAACTCAGTCTAGAATCCATATGTATAGATATTAGAATTGGGGGCATGTGCATGGCACATTGTTTCCACATTATCAATTTTACACTAGATGATCTCAAATGGAATGACAACTCCATGTCATTTTTCGTGTTTTATATTTCAACACCATGTACACCATGTTTCACACCAAATTGATGTCTTATTCCATCTATAATGTTTAGCATTTCTGCATAGTCTTTGAGCTACATTCTTGAGTGCCTAAGAGGCCCCTTAGTTATTTTAATTTTTAGAGTTTTTGAGTGGCACTAGAGCTATCCTACATAATCTTAGTTACAACATATAGTTTTAGTCAAAAATGCATCTAGTACACATGGGTAAGCAATGATGAAGTCATACCCTACTTTAGTTATTGAGCCACCTACATAGGAGGGTTGGACAAGCCATCAATCCAATCCAAGTTATTCAAAGTGTATGATCCATCGAGTAGGGTGGGACATGATGGAATAAAAACTAGATAATTTACTTAATCCACCCACACATGGTGATTGAGCAAGCCATTAGCTCAGTCCAAACTATTCACCATTTGATCAGAAGTTACACACATGGATGATGTCAATAGGTTTTTGCATTATTTCATGTACCCAATGAGGTGTATTCATTCCTTCCTCTCTCTCCTATCTCTTTACTTAGGTTTTTATATTCCTTAAGTAAGGACTGATTCATCCATGTTACATTTTTAAGACATGTAATGGAGCATGCTTTGCATACTTTGACCCAGATTCAAGGAATTCACCTCTTAGGTAAGTCGAGGTACACCGTTTTATTAATTTATCCTAGTCATTTTGATTTGTTACATTTTTAGAATAAAGGGGGGTGAAATGTAGTCATATAAAATTTCACTTGAGTGAAATGAGTCTTACTTGAGACCACCCTACCCCTATATTATCCCTAAACCTATCTTAGGGCCTCTTTGAACCCTTATACATCTTTCATGTGGGTATTACACATCCCTAGACATCCTAAAATCAGTCCTAGACGTTTACCTAGGGATAGAGGTACATAGGGATCTAGGTTCTACCATGTGGACACTAGCATGCTTTTTTAGACACTAGTGCACTATGCTAGTCACCCAAGGACTATCCTAGTATTTTTTATCTAATTTCAACCCCAATAGTTTTGTTTTCAATTCCTAATACACCTAGGGTTTTCTTGGACTTATTTTAAGCTCCACATAAGCACCATATCAATATAAATACATTACTTTTATACATTTACCCACTAGATGAAAATAATATGCAAATATACATAAACAAGCTCAAAATAAGTGGTACACAATCAAGGTCATAAATCCCTTCTCACTACTTATGCATACAATCATCTATATCCATACTAATCTTAAATTACATAGATTTCTAGTCTTAAACCCCACTCAAATCACTCAAGTCAATAGTCATACTAGTATTCACTTGCACTTACACCAACACTTACATTGGGAGAACTACATCAGGTTTGATCCCCTCTCGAGGTATTGGCACATAGGAAACTCTCAACACATAAGGGTGTTGAGAACATCTAGCCTACCCAACTAATATCATATTTTTTCTACTTGTGCTCTTCAAATACCCTAATAACATAGAAGTCTAGGGTTTTCTCACAAATCAATCAAAATTTCTACACAGACTATGAATAAGGGCACATCCATATAGGCACATGCAAATCAAAATCAATTAGAAGTACACCCAGATGATCACATAATTTTTTGCACAGGGACACTAGTACAACAAAGAGGACACTAACATACTGTGATACTATCCAAGGTATTATGCTACTATCTAGGAGGGTTTTTGACACATGGATCCTATTTACACCACTTGGATTAACTTCTACACCAATTTTCAACCCCTAGATCATTACTCTCAATCAGCTTCTAGTTAAGTACCTATTTATGTCATTCATTGATATTTTTATAAATATCATATTAGGTCATTTCTTGCACAAATTAGTGGCTATATTTATTCCCAGATGTACTATACTCATACCTTTTAACAACCTAATATTTACATACACCAAGTCCTTAAAAGTTAAATCACGTTTATATTCAAGATCTCCCTAATCTATACCAAGATGCTCAATAATTCTAAGTAGAATGTCACCATATTCTAGACCACTATTTTTCACTATCTAAACAAGGATAACAACAATAAAATAATTATAGTCATAACACGTCTCCATAGTTATCAATAACATCCAATAATTTCTATTGACTACTTTTTAATTTCATACATATCCCTTGGATCTACCTAAGAATGTTTCCTATGTTAGTTATGGGGGAAATTTCAAATAGACATACATAAAAATAAATCGATCCTATGTTCATATGAAATATGAAATTAAATTGGGAATAACTTCAAAACATCTAAAATAGATTTACACTTCCTTGAGACATTATCACAAAAGCGTGAACATCTTAAAACTTATCGATAAAGTAGCCCTAAAGCCAAGTCTAAACACTAGCATAAGTCAAACTTGTGTGTTTTTAATTTTCAATATCCAAATTATTGCATTGCATTCAATTGGATCATGACTAAGTATGTACACCCACACATGGGAGAATTACATTAAATTTGAGCTCTATTTGGAGCAATGGAATGTTTGAAATGATCAAGCACTTAATAGGAATTTGTTTGAGTTGTCGAACAATGTAGTTAATCCCATTTCCAAATTCAATCATGAGTCAAAATTATATCTATGTTTTCATGGAAAAGAGAACCAAAATTATAATATGAGCATATGATTTATAAAAATAGAACACACAAAAATTATCTCAAAAGGTAGATAGAACAATATATGCTATAACATACCAAAATAATTGAACAAAATTATGTCAAAAGATATAAGATAATATTAGTCACCAGAAGGCTCTAAGATTTGTTGGTAACATCCACATGGGATCCAATAGTTTTTAGTGACTTGACTAGTTACATATCTATTATAGATATATTTTAAAGACTGACATAGGCATTGAGAATTATAAATAAAAAAATAAGATAAATACACATCTTCCCTCTTTCTTAGTCAATTATATATTTAATAAGTGCAATCATTCCCCCTTTTACATTCACATTTGTATGGTAAATGCCCTATCTTTCACAATCTAAATTTTAATGTTTTTTTTAATAATTAGATCAACCAATTATTATAATAAATAAAACACAAAAAAAGGAAAAAAATATGGTATTCCTTAGATACATCACCATTGACACACTTTCAAACTTGAAAAATATTATTTTCGTAGTGGTGGAGAAGGATGCATTGCATTTTATTTCATCATTCCACCTATAAACCTAGTTGGAAACATATGACATACATGGATCAAAATTTCATACTCTTGTGATGAGTTCAATAATACCCTTGTGGTTGAGAACTGACACACTAAAAGAAATGTTTGTGAGAGAATTTAAGGTGGCCACCTCCTATTCCAATCTCTAAGTGATTCAAATATACTCAAAAGGGATAAATTATAAGTGAACCATGATAAATTTCCCATCTAAAACATAAAATTATCATACATATGTTTATCAAAGAGAATTACTTATTCTAACCATTTAGGAAACCAATTAAAACTAACTTAGAATTTTAAAAATATTAACAATGATTTTATATTTAACAAGCATTGCCAAAATAGAGGGTACATCAAGCCCCAAATTTTCCTAAAATATTACCAAGTTTCATGTTCCCCAAAACACCACCACATATCAAGGGTGACAATTTTATACCCAAGTCTTAATCATATTTAAGTTTCCATAAATTAACTAGGTGGAAAAATAAATTTTTGATTATCCATATCAATAACACATTTCTATCAAAGCCATCATTAGCAACATAAACATTAAAAAAACACTAAATAATGTCCACCAATGTTAAGTATATCCCATATAATGCCATGTGATGGGTCTTTAAACAATGCAATAATTAATGGGTAAAATTTTGGGGAATAAAAAGCACTATGGTCACCACATCCATTTTCATGTGGAGTAAAAAAATATGAAGGATTGGACTAGATAATTATCAAATAGGTTTGCAAAATAAATCTTTGAATATTAACATCTTACAAACATATTAAATGAAAAAAATATAAATTGTCAATAATCATCACACACATAATTTCTAAGAAGACTATGTGAAACATAAAACATTCAACGAGTGTAGATTAATTGAGTTGAATCTTCCATGTTCTATTTACTTATCTTGTCTTATAAGTCCTCTTCTAAGCAGAGTATGAAAAAATTATTACTCAATAATCGTTGATTTTTTGGTTAAAAAAATTTCCTAGTTATATGGATGTAAGTTATTCCAATGAAGATTAATTGCTTCCATAAGGTAGATGACATGATTGTCACATGACAGGAGTGCTAGTTATAAATATCTCAACACTAGAAGTTACAATCGACAAGTGATTTTCTTGAGAAAATTTGACTTATGAAGCAAAAGATAGAATAAGGGATTGAGGAGCAAGGAGGGGGGAAGAGTAACATTATTAATTTATTCATCCCTTGTTATGGTTTTGTATTGAGAGGAGTGGCAGATGGATTAGGATTTTTATTCCTCATGTTAGTTTTCTCAATTGACATAGTGGTCAACCTATAATTGTTCTTAGCCACCTTTTAATTTTTGGGTAGTGCTTTCTCTAAATATGACCGTGAAAACCATGAGGGGATAGTCTTAAATCTTATGGTTATGATTGACACTAAAAAAAAATCTAGTTATAAAATTGAGATAGATATGAATTTATGAGAAAAAAATTCAGTCCTTATTTGAATATCGAAAAACTTACTCAGGTCTTTTGTAAAATCAACCTTGAATCAAACATTTTTTGGGGGATGTGTATAATAAAATATATATTCTATTCATGGAAAATCACATGCCCTTTGGATAAGGCAATAGTAGACAGGAAGGCCCATAATGAAAGTGAAAGACCAGGTCACTCAACCATAGGCACCTTAAAGGATGTCTATTGAGAAATATTAAAATTATAGGATCATGGGGACATAATTATTAGGGTATTCTGAATAAACCAATAACTCAACATAGAAATAAGATTTTTCACTTATGATGGTTCATTAAATAAAAATAAATAAAAAACTATTGGTGAGATTAAATAACCCAGTCAATTGAAATCCCAAAAATTCTCAATAGTGTCTAATCTAAATATGTAATATAAAAAAAAAAAAATTATATCAATTTAAAAAACTCAACAATATATATATATAATCGAGCTAAGAAGTATTATCATAATATTTATATCATTGTAAACCTCAAAAATACATTTATGAGTTCTTTCTAGTACCATTCTTTCGAACATTTTTTAAAATAGCTATAACAATATTGGTTGAGGGTTATATATTAGAGATTAATTAAATGTGTGATATTCTTGAAAACACCACATAGATGGCGTGATATAAGGAAAAATAAAATGACAAATTTTAAGATATACATACAAACCTTGTCAAAGAAAATTTTCTCGATAGCCTTAATAATATAAAATTTTATTTTAATTATTTAATAAATATAATATGTAGAAGAACAGAATGGTCCCATGTTTGTTGTGTGAATAGATCTACCTTGAAGTTTATTGTTGTTGCTTTAGCTTTAGCTCAGTTTAAAACGTTTTGATTACTAGAAGTTTGATCATATGTTAAAGTTATAGTTTTTCGATACATAAGTTTAATGAAAAAACTTTTTGTGTGTGTTTTTTTTATTTTATGTTTTTCGGGTGAGTAAAGTAGTTTAATATGAAAATGAAATATATCTATGAGCATATACATTTAATTAAGTTAAACTATATATAAAATATTAAAATAAAATTTTATTAATACTTTAACTATATCAATAAATTAGAGGGTTTAGAATAATATTTTGATTTGTACATAATTTTAAAATAGGCATAACATTTTAATAATATAATTAGATTATTATTTTTTAAATAGATATAATATTCTAATAATAAAATTAGATTTTTTTTAAAGAACATAAGATTAATGAAAATACATTGTGACATGAACATCTTCTTAGAACTATACACTCCACATTTTCTATTCTGATAAATTACTGATAGTCAAAAAGTATTTTATAACTATTTTTCTCAAGTCTATGCTCTTAAAACTTTGCTCACTATTCTAAAATTTTGCATCAATCATTGGTAAATTTCCTTTCATCTTTAAACACTATTAGGTCAACTAAACCTATAAAGGATAAGGAAAAGGAATTATTTTTGGGATTGTCCTCATGGTTGGTAGGGTTGTAAGCAATGACTACTTATCAAGCTCCTCATTGGTCTACAATATTAAATAGCATACATTAATTAAAATATAATTCAATCAAGTATTCTAGTATAACGTATAAGTATTTATACCATGATATTAAATGATACAATGAATGATGTATAAATTTTGTATTTCTTCTATAATTATATATAGAATGTAATAACAGTAAATCTTATACATTTTTCCAAATTTGCATAGATTTATTGAAGCCTTTATCTATATATTTCTATTGATTTATTGTCTTCATTGATGTTTTTAATATATTAATGCACACCATTATGTATTTATCAACCCATTGAATTAAAATTAAGACCTTATTGTATTAACTTCAATTCGAAAGCCAAGGGTTTGTGTTACTTCAAAACTTTATTGTGTTTACAACTGAATCATATCTATGGATAATGTAAAATATTATTTAAAAGTTTTTAATTTCTTTAGTACTTGTAAGAGAAGCATGTGTAGACACACAAAACTGATGTCATTACATTTATTAGTTATATTTTATAAATAATATAATATAGTTGTTATTCTAGGATAATATGGTTTAAATTAGGCGATATAGGTCCTTTTGTTGAATTCCACTATCCTCCTTATGTTTTGCATTTTATATGTTATATTTAACTTACTTTGTGTACTCCTTAATAAGATATATTAACTCATGTGTAGAACCCCTTTGATTTCAGACCAATTGTCCCTCTTTTACCATTTTTTAGTTCTTAGTTATTGGAACTCAATATGAATGTTTACATTGATTTATTTAAAATAAAAATATTATCTATGAATATAAAACTATAGTGATTCATTTACATGTGATAATATCTAATAATTATTCACATTGGAATCTATTGAGCACTCATAAAAAATCTAGAAGAACTCATTACTTTAAACCATTAGATAAATATTTTTATTGTAACTACAATTTATTCTAGAACACATTTGGTACATGACTTAAAAGTTTGCTTTGAGATAGTTTAAATTTATTAAAACTTTTATTTTTGATATGCTATTTTATAATAGTTTCCATTACTTAAGGGCTTCAAAAATATGATAATAGTTATTCTATTCAATTGATTGATTCCAAGCCCCCAAAACTTAAATTGTTCTCTTTAATCTTTAGATATTTCTAGGAGAAGAAGATTTAGTTTTGTAGGTGTTGTAAATTTTGCCTAAAGTGTCAATTCAACATGTGAGTTAATGACATAAGAATCATGATATATATTTCTCTAAAACTTATATTTTCTATTTATTGCATTTAAATTAGAATATTAATTAAATATAATTTTATTATTTTAAATTTTATTAGGATTAAAACCTTCAATTCATTAAATTTAAATGTTTTTACTTCTATAATATAATTTAAAATAATTGATATTGAAATCCAACAAAAACATATTTTAATATTGATAAATTTTTTTTCCAATATCAAATAAAAAAGAATTTAATATAAATTGAAATGATTGCAATATTGAAGAAATCATATTTTAATATCTAGAAAATTGGATTCTAGAAAATTCATTATTGATAGAAATTTTAATGTAGTAATATAAACTATAATATTGTTTGAAAGCCACACAACCTCATATAATTAACACCCATTATGTTAACTACAAATTATTAAGAATTCAACATCCCCTTATAGTAATATTTTCTAAATAATCATTTTTGAAACTTAACAGTCATTAAGGTTTAAAAATCCATTACATCTATATAAAAATATTAGGAACCTAGAATCTGTCAAGTTCTTTACCTACATATATATGTAATTTATAAAAACACATATAACATATTATAACTAACATCAAAAATATTAATAAAAAGGTATTGGAACCAAATCTGTTCAGTTATAAATAACCTTCTTTTTTATTCAAATTTTTTTTAAACTTAATGATTTAAAAAAGTTATTATTTTAGAATAACATATGTAAATTTTATGAAAATATATTATAAATATTATAAATAAAATAAAAATAATTAATTACATAGTATTAGAATTTAGCAACCACTAGGTTCTAAAAAATTAATGTTATATCAAAATATTTTTATAAATTAACAAATGCTAGGTTTTTAACAACTATTATTATTATCAGAAGGTATCTACAACCTAGATAGAAGTAGGCTTCCCTAAGATATATTTATTAATATTATAGACACTTTTAATAATAACATGAAACATTATATATTTATTAACATAAAGTAATAAACCCAAAGGAATAAATATAATAACACACTAAACATTAAAAAAACTATGTAAATATTAAATTTTATTTATAATAATATTTTTACCACATTTAATAATAAGAATCATTACATATTTTTAAACATAAAATTAAAAAAACATGTATAAAATAATAAATATAACATAATACAATTCATTTATAAAATAAATTAATAGAAGTATAATTTAAATTTTATTTATAATAATCAATTTAAAATAATATTTTACCTCACCTCATCCACATCTTTAAGTACTTATAATACAATTCATTTATAAAATAAATTTATAAAAATATAATTTAAATTCTATCTACAATAATCAATTTACAATATATTTTACATCATCCATATAAATACTTTTAATGTCAACCATAATTCTCTTAGAAAGTATTTTTATTCACTTTTATTATTTATTTTTAATCTCTTCACAAAAATAAATTCCACTTATCAATATTTTTTCCTTAAAATCATCATCCATGAATACTGTCCTATGATGATTATAAGAACCATTAGTTTACTCTCAAAATGTGTAATATTTATTAAAACATATTTGGATTCCAAAACCATGATATCCTACATGTTAGACTTCAAGACAACCAAATCTTAAACAAAGTTATTATTTTTTAATACTATCATCCCCATATACACACACACGTTCATATTAAAATTTTCAAAGTATCTAAAATACTGGTAAAAATTCATTAACATTTATTTTAATAAAATAATATATTATTTTTAATTTAGTGCTATAAGCTTTTTTAAAATTCCAAATTGTTATATCATTTTTATGCATATTATGAACTATAACTTAATTCATATTGAATATTATCATATTTTTATTTTAATCTTGGTTATCTATAAATTAAATAATTCTCTATTTATTAATTAATGTAAATTAAAAAATAATAATTCAATTAAAATAATTTTAATAATATTTTCAATAATATTTTATAATTTATCATAATTAAATAAAAAAGTAAAGTTTTAAATTTAAAAAAAGCTTTTAATTTAAATAAATATTTCAATTTTCTTTAACATAAAAAAAAATTAAGTAACAATAATTTTGTATTGGAAATCATTCTTTTATTAATAACATAATTTAAAATATAATATTGATTGTAAAAAATGGGTGAAAATGTACAACATTAAATAATAAGTTGCATTTCAAAAGTCTTAAGTGTCGTTCATTTTTTTAAAAAAAATACTAAGATTGAAGTTATTAAGCGACAACATTAAACATGTAACGGTGGGAGAAGGCAGAGGAGGACTACCCAGCTTCCTCTTAGAGTAACAACTCTGAATAATAATCATAAAAAATGAAAAGGTTGGGTAATTGTACAAAGTTGGGGGATAAAAAGTGGCCTACTTATGTACATGATTTTTCTACAATTTTAGAAATATGAATTTCTGTATATAATTTGAGATATCTACACTCCAAATTTGAAGATGGTGTAAGAACATGAAATGTAGAATTTCAAATATAGTTTCTAAAATACTATTTTTTTTTAATAAAATGGTTAAGTATAACTAGGTCAAATATCTAAAATTTTAAGATATCTTTTTTTAAAAAGAAAATAGAGTAGATAGACGGTCGTGTGGTACATCATTTTTTGAAACTGTTTGGGGAAAATTTAGATAAGATATTCTAGTTTGTGACCTATATATATTTTTTTCAATGAATACTTTTTTATTAATTTTTCAAGTAAATGGATCTTGAAAACTGATTAAAAAAAATGGATAGTCATTCATGTGATGCACCTAACTACCTAAAAAAATTGAAAAACAACTTTTTTAAAAGTGTGTATAATTAGGCTTAGTTTGTGACCATATAATTTATGTTCCACTTGGATCAATGAAATAAAAATTACATGAACATGTATAAACATGTATGTTTGCAGTATGTAATGGCCTAAAAAAGTTATTGTTAGAAATCAACATAGTTTGAAACCTTAAATTAATCCAAAAATTAAAAATAAATCATATTTTTTGAAATAGGAGAGCGTGCTCATTGTGAAAGTATTAAGTTTTTTTATTTTTCACGTTGAAATTCATAGTGTATTTGGCGATCAAAGTTGATTTTTTTTATTTTTTATCATAAGTCTTATATTTAGTTGTAGATTGATAGGTCCAAGCCTTAGGCTCAAGAATCCAACCCATTCTAAAGCCAAAAGGTGTGGCATTTGAATTCATATTCAAATAGTGTGATCACATTAATAACACGATCATGGTATTAATGTGATCGCATTATTAACTACTTTAGTAACATAATTACATTAATTAATAACAAAATCTTGTTAATAATATGATTGCATTAATAACGTGATATCATTATATATTCACAACACCCAAAAACTCAATTTTGCATTTTGACCTACTAAAGGAGCCATTAGGCCTAGTAGTTTTAAGAACAAAGTTTGATTGATTAAGATTATTGTTTGGGACCAATGTTCTTGTCAAGATTTGATAGAATTGAATGATAATTGTATATGTATTAACCTATGAATCAATTTATTGTTTATTTGACATGAGTCTACTCTTCCTTAAGATGTAGACAGTCCTAGTTCATCCTAGACAGGGTCAAGAAGTCAAAAGTTGGTTTTTGGTGATATACTAATCCAAATAATTCATAATTTCATATATTTTATTTAGATTTCATTTTTTACATGATTAAATAAATTATATTGTCCAAAACTCAATTGGTGTAAAAAGATCCTCTAACTAAGTACTAATGGACATAGAGTATTAGGTTTGAAAGAGAGTTTAGTGATATTATAAATGTTTAAGGATTAGTTATTTGAAAGTTGGTATTTGAAAATGAATTTATATTCTTCACAAGATTCAAATGGTGTTTTGGAATAACAAAAAATATATAAAGGGTCATTATATTTTATGTCAAGAGTGTATACATTCCTAAAAGAGGTTAAACTTGGTTAAACAGGACCACGTTAGTTTTTGTGGATAATTGGTGATGTTTGGAACTTGTAAAAAACTTTTATAAACTTTGTAGTATTATCCTAGTCTCTAAAAATATTGTTTGAGTCAGTAAGTGAAGTTATAGAATGATTTATTTTCAAGGTATATCAATGCGTTAGTACCTTATTTTATAAATAAAAAGTTATCTTTTGTCAAGTTCAAAGATGTCACAAACATACATGTTGTAAAGATACGTGATATAAAAAAACATGCCATAAATATACATGCTACAAACATGCATACCTTATGATATAACTAATTTTATTACAAGATGTCATAAAATGCATTTTTTAAACCTATGGCAAAAACTTAGCCTTTGGAGTACCAATCTAGTTGTGTATTTGAAGTAAATTAGGGCTATTTTGAGCCCCTTAAACCTAATTTCATGACTATAAAATGTGATGTGTGGGTTGATCAGCTCCAATTTCATTAGCTTTGTTGAAACAAAGAAACATAATTTATTTATATGTAAGTTTTACATGTAAATAATGCAGTTTTGAGCTCAATAAACTTCTAGTCATCAGCTAATGAATCTAAATGTCGATAAGCTTAATTACGGAAGTAATTAGGGTCAAAATGAGGCACATGAACATATTTTAAATTATATATTCAATGTGATTTAGAATTAAATTAACCCTAATGTCATTTCAAATACAATTAACCAAAGATTTGATTCACTTAATACATGGGGCATTTGAGGCCAATTTGAACCATTTAATGAGCAAGATATGCTTTGGGGCAAAATTAAAAGTTTTATTCTATCATGAATTGATCCAATTGCTCAAATTGTGTAATTAGGGGTATGATTTATTTAAAATTAATCTCCTAAACCAAATGTATGGCTCAATCAATTGGATAACATGTATGCAACATGTATAGCTTAACTAACCCTACTTTTATCAAAAATACAAACATGTTTAGGTAATTATCACAAATAGATGAACAAAAAGCTCAAATTTTCTTCAATTACCTTAGTTATTTGGCCCTAAATCCAATAACTTAAACCCTAAACCCAATACCATTTAATTTAAACACTAAACCCTTTACCATTTACCTTAAACACTAAGCTATAAGCCCTAAACCCCAAACCCTTTAAATTATAGACCCTAAACCAATAAATTTAGCCCCAATTAACATATTTTATATACAACAAGAATTAGGTTCATAGGGACGAACTTGGTCAAAATTGCATTGCTCATTATGATAATAGACTTCATAGGCTCAATCTATGATGATGTGGGGGATAATTGATCCCAAAATCACATTTTTTACTCATAGATCTAGGCTCAAGGAGCTCAAATTTTCCCCAATCACCATCACGATTGTACTTTATATACAATAAAACCTATACCCTAATCCCTAATCCCCAATTTTTTTAATCCCTAAACTCTAAACCATAAACAAAAATTCTTTAAACCTTAAACCAATCATTTTAGCCCAAATTAACATCATTTAGATTAAGAATTAAGTTTACATGTCTCAATTTGGCCTAAATTACATGATTGATTGCCCTATTTGACTAATTCACTCAATTTTCATGATGACATAGGGTATAACGACAACCCAAAAACACATTCTATAGTTACAAATGGGTCCTAGTGATTCAAATTATCCTCAGTTATCTTTATGATTGACCCTATGTACCCTAAACCATATATATGTTAAAACTTAAGCCCTAAACCATAAACCCTAAACACTATACCCCAAAATGTAAACCATAAAATTTCCCTATTTATCAATTGATTTAGTTCCAATTAACATCTTTTGTAGTAATAATTAGGTTTAAAAATGGAATAGAGTGATTAGGCATTATATACAAGTCCTTAAACCTAAACCCTATGCCCTAATCCATAATCCCTCAAACATAAATTATAAGCCCTATGCCCTAATGCCCACTACATGTCACAAATGTACATGCCTTATGATATGACTAATTTTATCACAAGATGTCATAATAAGCACTTTTAAAAATGTATGGCCAAAACATAGCCTTTGGAGTACCAATCTAGCTATGCATCTGAAGTAAATTGGGGCTATTTCAAGCCCCTTTAACCTAATACATGACTATAAAATGTGATTTTGGTGTTGATTAGCTCCAATTTCATTAGCTCAATTGAAGAAAAGAAACATTATTTACTTATATGTAATTTCTACATGTATAAAATGTGATTTTGAGCTTAATAAACTTGAAATCATTAGCTAATGAAGGCAAATGTCAATTAGTTAAATTGTGGAGTTAATTAGGTTCAAAATGATCCACATGAACCTATTTCAAATTATATATTATGTGATTATGAGTTAAATTAACCCTAATGTCATGTCATATATAATTAACCAAAGATTTTATTCTTTTAATCAAGGATGCATTTAAGGCCAATTTGAACCCCTTCAAGAGCAAGATATGATTTGGGGAAAAATTAAAAGATAGATTCTATCATGAATTGATCCAATTAGTCAGTTTGTGCAATTAGGGGCATGATCTAGGAAAAAATGAGCCCCTAACCAAATTTATGGCTTAATCAATTTTATAACATGTAAGAAACATGTACACGGCATAGCTAACCATAATTTTATCAAAATTGCAAACATGAAGGTAATTGTCATAAATAGGTGAATAAGTAGCTCAAATGTTTTTCAATTACCTTAGTGATTAGACCCTATATCTGATATCTTAAACCCTAAGCCATAAGCCCTATACCCCAAACCCTTTAAATTATTGACCTTAAACCCTAAACCAATAAATTTAGCCCCTATTAACATCTTTTTATATATAGTAAGAATTAGGTTCATAGAGATGAACTTGGTCAAAATTTCATCACTCAATAAACCACAACTGACTTAATTGGCTCAATCTATGATGATGTGAGAGCTAATTGAGCTAAAAATAACATTCTTTACTCATAGATATAGGTTCAAGGAGCTCAAATTTTCCCCAATTGCCTTCATGATTATACTTTATATACCCTATGCCCTAATCCTTAAATTTCCTAATCCCTAAACTCTAAACCATAAATATAAACTCTTTAAACCTTGAACCAATTGTTTTAGCCTAAAGTAGCATGATTTAGACTAATAATTAAGTTCACAGGGCTTAGTTTGGCCTAAATCACATGACCAATTTCCCCATTTTGCTAATTCACTCAATCTACATGATGACATGGGGTATAATAATAGCTCAAAAACATATTTTATAGTCACAAATGGGCTTAATTGATTCAAATTATCTTCAATTATCTTTGCGATTGACATTATATACCCTAAACCATATAGACATTAGAACCTAATATTTAAACCATAAACCCTAAAAACTATACCCTATATTGTAAACCATAAGATTTCCCTATTTACCAATTGATTTATTCCTAATTAACATCCTTTGTAGTAAGAATTAGGTTCACATGGCATATAATGACTAGACATTATATACAGGTCCTTAAACCTAAACCCTATACCCTAATCCCTAAAACATAAATTGTAATCCATATGCCCTAATGCCCACTACATGCCACAATCATACATGCCTTATTATATAACTAATTTTATCATGAGATGTCATAAAATGAATTTTTAAACCTATGGCCAAAACTTAGCCTTTGGAATATTAATTTAGTTGTGCATCTAAAGTAAATTGGGGCTATTTTGATCCCCTTCAACCTAATTTCATGACTATAAAATGTGATTTGGGGTTTACCCAGCTCCAAGCACTAATCACCATCATAATTGTACCTTATACCCTAAAACCTATATCCCAAGCCCTAATGCTTAAATTTCCTAATCCCTAAACTCTAAACCATAAATATAAACTCTTTAATCCCTAAAGCAATCATTTTATCCCAAATTAACATCATTTAGAATAATAATTATCTTTATTATTAACCTTATGTACCATAAACCTAAGCCCTAAACACTATACCCTAAATTGTAAACTAAAAGCTTTCCCTATTTAGTAATCAATTTAGTCCCAATTAACATCTTTTATAGTAAAACTTAGGTTCACACATGACATAGAGTGATTAGATGTTATATACACCCTTGAACCTAAACCCTACATGCCCTAATCCCTAATCGTTTAACCCTAAAACATAAATTAAAATCCCTAATCCTTAAACCCTAATCCTTATGCAATAATGCATTAATCCCTAATCCTGAATCTATATTAAGTATAACATGATGGTGTTAATCTTAATATAGACAACACTCAATTCTCGATCTCAATTTTTAACCCCAACTGAGTATTAATAATAAAGTGATCACATTATTACATAACATGAGCATGTTATTATTATAGACTAAACTTATTTTTCAATGTCTGTTTTTAACCCAATTTGAGAATTATGTCCTCATAAACATTCTCTGCATACTTCTATATGACTCATAGTACTTGTGTACTTAACCCCACCTTTGAAAAGTTATCAATTGTTCTTGATGAATGATGGATCACATTTGAGGAAAATGAAGATATTGAAAAACAAAACACTAAAGGAATTAGAATATTTTAGAAAAAAAACAAGATATGAATGCAAAAACTTCAAGGTATACAAGGTACAAACCCTAATCCTGATGAATCAAATTCCATAGATAATGATCTAATTGATAATAATGAATTAAATAATGATTAATTTGATCATAATGAATGAAATAATTATGAAATTGACCATAATGAAATGAATAATAATGAAATTGACAATAATAAATTATATAATGTTGGAAGTTTGGGATACTTCCTTTTATAATTTGGATTATGATAATCAAAGATGTAAATTATTTTTTTCATTGATAAAATTGATTAAGATGAGACCTATAATGTACACATTAGGTCTAAGAATAACAAACATGGATCATGAAAATAATGAAATTGTTAAAAATCTGGATGTTGTATATCATACTATAGGACCAAAATCACACACCCAAGATTGTAATGTTTCTTGATGTATACTTATAACTTGTGTAGTAAGTGACAAAATAGGGAAAAATTGAATCGTTTCAAAAACAAACTGAACACTTAATATAAATAGAAAAAATTAATGAAAGCATTGAAAGTTGTGAAACACTTAATGAACCTAATACCAATGATCTTTGGTCATTCTCTAGTCGAATTCCATGAAAGAACAAGGCTATAGCCGATAGTCTCAAAGAGATACCTACTCAGTTTTGGAAAGACAATACAAGACTTTTGCCCAATACAGGAGATGTTGTAAAAATAAGAGTTAGTTCTCATAACCATGAATCACATTCAAAACATTTATTGGATATGACTCAAACATAATTGAACTATAATTTTTTTTAAACATCCACAAATTTCTATTTTACAAAGATATTTTTATATGGCCAAATCTTTTTATGTTAAAATAAATCACACACACACCACTTGTTGTTGTAGGTAACATGTTGAATTTTCAATGCACTGTGAATTTTTTTTTTCATATTCATCATAATTTGCATACTAACAATATTATTCAAGAGTGTGGCATTGAATTACCACCAAAATCATCTAAGTATTTTATTCCAGCTATCTTTTATAAAATATAGAATTCATAATTATTTTTAAACAATTATTTTTAAAATGGAAATTACAGTATTTGCGGTGGATTGCTAAAATTTAAAAAATGTATCCATGAGAAGATTAAAAGTGAAATTAGAGAGGAATTAGTTGGTTTAATCAAATATAAATTAGTGACTTATTAAGTAAAATATGGAAATGAATCTAAAATGTGTGAGCTTATTATAAAAAAGATACTTGTTTTCAAATTTTTGGTCAAATTTAGGGAGAAGATTATTTATGAGTATGCAAGACACACACAGAGGGCTAGATGGTTGGATGAACATTTAAAGATAAGAAAGGATAAATTCCCACTTGGTTTGATTGTTTTAGTAGATTAATTTTATATAAATTACAAATTCAAACCCCAAATGGAAGTTCAATCATAGTATTAAAACTCATCACAAGTTACTATATTCATGCATGCACATGATAATACAGAGTAAAAATGGAAAATATTAAGAGGGTACCATTTCTATATCATAAATGACTAATCACATTATTTAGAGTATGTGTAAGGTTTTTACAATAAACATTACATTTGGTCAAAAAATTGCACATCATAATTAAAAAATGCACAAATGTTTTATTGCTTGGCCAGGATGCATGTTACCACTGGTGTAAAACACATGTAGAGTTTCAATGAGGTTGGACATGGAATAGCGGAGTATGATGGTGTTGAATCATGTGTAATAATGATTATTACAAGGGAGGAGTTGAAATTTGAAGAGGGTGTTCATTTGACAAATGTAAAAACTATGGTTAAATGGTGTAATGAAAACATGTGTTATGGTGCTCAACCAAATTCTACTATTTATAGAATTTTTTAGTTAATGGAGGAAAAACACTTAGAAAATTATAAGGATTGTATGAATATGATGGGTTCAAGTGACTTCCACTCATTTCATATCTCAAATTCAAGCTTTTGGACTATTCATAGGAGACACTTGACATGTTTATGTTTTGAATGCATGGAATTTTTTTGGAATGAGTGTGAGTCACAAGAGTGGGTGGATGATTGGAGTTCCAAACCTCTAATTCTAATCAACACATATCAGGTTTCAACAACATTTAAACTTACAAATATGACATCAACAAATGATTTTGACCATGTATCTAATCTAGAAAAGCTAAGTAGAATATTTTTCATTATGTAAATTTTATTCTCATTATATATCTTCATATTATCGCTAAAAATGGTTTATTGTGATACAGAGCATGTTTTTTTAGTTATTAAAGATGAGGATAATGAAGAGGGAAATGATTACTACTTATGTCAGTGTGTAGAGAAAAAGAAAAAATTGACTTCCCTAGTTATAGATAGAGAAAACATTGACTATCACATCGGGTCAGTGATAATCACTAGAACTTGGTTTAGATTATATCCTATAAAATATTTAGATAAATGGTTGTTTGAAGAATTTGAAATGCAAAGGAAGATACTATGCTATTCAAATTTGATTCTTGCAATGAATATTCAATTACAAAAATATCATGGGAGGCCACTAAATAGGAAACTATAGAAAGTTTGGGAGTCAAACCATGGAGCTATTTTTGATACTATTAAGGTTAGAGTAGATCCTAGTGGTTTGTTGGATTAAAATACATAGGTATATTGACTTTTAAAATGTAGATGTAATTAATTTTAATATTTTTTAAATTTTCTATGTAGTACATATGAATTTCATTTTTAATTACTTACTAATAATTTTATGTAGGTTAGTGGTGTCAGATAAACTTCCACCTTAACATTGTTGGAACTATCAGTAAATAATTATATATTATTGAATATAAGATAAGCTCAAGTTGGACATGATTAAAGATCAATTTGGATGTGATCGAAGCTAAGGAAATACCTTATAGGTTTCATTTTATGAGTGTTTGAACTTAGGCTTAAAAATTACATTTTTCTTGTATTAGGAAGGGCATTGTTGAAGCTAGAATGGGTTGTTGATTTTTTGATCAGGCCTAATGGAAGGCTAAAAACCTAGTGATAGATTTTTTCCACCACCTATACATATTTTCAATGTTATTTTTCAATTATAAATCACCAAAACTAGAGTTTTGTAACCACAACTTAAACTTTGACAACATTTGTTATCATTATTTCCACACTCTAGAAAAGTAGTGAAAATGTACTTTGGGGTGGATTCAAATGTTTTGGTAGTGTGATAATATTTAATTTGTGTATTTATATGTGATCAAAGTGATAAATTATCATGTGTAGGTTTCAAAGGTAGAAATGGCAATTGGATCTCAAGAAGTTGCTTGTTCAATGCCAAAAAGTTGCATTTTTGGACCCCTCACTGTAACTTCTCTAATGGATTGCTCTCAAATATTCCACCTAAGTTATCTAGCATATGATTGGAGGGATTAAATAGGTAGGGGAAGGATCTGAAAATTTCACAAAAATTAGTTATAAATTTTTTTTATAGGTGTTTGAACTTAGGCTAAAAAATTACATTTTTCTTTTATTGGGAAGGGCATTCTTGAGGCTAGAATGGGTGGTGGGTTTATCAATTGGGCCTAATGGGAGGCCAATAACCTTTTATTATATGTTATACACACCTCCTAAATGTGTTGGTAGTGTTATTTTTTAGTTAAGTATCAAAACTAGAGTTCTATAACCACAACTTAAACTTTAACAACATTTGTTGTCAGTGTTGTTGCACTCCAAAATGGTAGTGAAAATGCACTTTCAAGTGGATTTGAATGTCATGGTCATCTTATAACATGTGGATTTGAAATGGACAAGAGTAAAAATTAGTTTTTTATTTTTGAGGTAATATCAAAATTTTAAGACATGTAAGAAGTGTGAATGGAAGAGTAGGAGGTGGAAAGAATAATAGCACTTCGACAAGGCAAAGTTAGAGAGAGAAAAAGAATAAGAGACATATCAAGAACTTTGTCCTTACTTATAAAGATTCTTTGGATAGATTAAAATGTAAATAAGTGTCTATTATTTTATGATCAATCCTATGGTGTTCCTATCTTTAGTCAGAGAAGATTCAAGTCAGTAGTCTATAGGTTTAAAGTGGTGAAACCCAAGTTTAAATACTCTTTCTTTAGGCACAATCAAAAAGGGGATAACATAGTCATTTTAAAGTGTCATTATAAATGATTTAAATATGAGTAAGGGATATAAGATATCTATGAAATGAATTTAATCAAATTAAAAGTCTCAATACTATTGATAAAATGCAAAATACATGGGAAGATAATATACATCTCAATTAATAATAATTTTGAGTTCGTATAGTCATAAAGAAAGACCATATAGAGTTCTTGGAAATAAATTTGAGGATTTAATGTATTTTGAATATTGTGGGATATTTTTCCATGTGTGTGATTGTTTGAAATTATATAAAATGAATGTAAAGGGTCTTAAGGGTTTATTATGTAATATTTGTTGACATAGTCTTGTTGGAGGGGTATAAAAATTCTGTAAAACTACATGTTGGGAGTGATTTAGTGTCGAGTTGTAGAGCTAAAAGCTTCACCAAATGAGCAAATGTAAGGTTGTTGTATTTACACAGTTGCTGATGTTGGTCAGGGATTGAGCAAAGGCTGTCGACATCGGTTATGGATCAGTCGACGTCGGTCATGTGCAGGCAGACAGGGACTAACGTCAGTCACCTGTGCATTCTAGAAGTCTATTTTCGTGGGATGAACAGATTATTTGCATTATAAGTTTAACTATTAGTGTTGAGTCTACATTTCTATTTTTGGCAAGACTGATTTGAACCTTTGATTAGGAGGTGTATCTAATGGTGGAGAATGCATAGCTCATGATCCCTAATTCTATATAATAGGGATAGATCTTCATAGCTTGTAAGTATGAGAAAAAGGGTGAATTAATTCAAGTAGCTAAATTGTGTTTGTAATTGATAGAGAGAACTCTTGAGGGAAAGAGATCTGTACATCTGAGAGGTGTGGAAGAAAGAGAGATTTCTTCAATTGTATTTCCTTCTGGAAGAGTTTAATACAAGTTTTCATTGTTTCTTGTATCTCTTATTCTTTGTTGATTCTGATTTCTAGTTACTTATTATTTTAGTTTAATTCCGTATTTAGTTGCTTGCACAATAGTAATCAGTTGTTCTTGTTAAGATCCTAACAAGTGGTATTAGAGCTTGGGTTCACTAACAGGTAGTTTCAGATCTATTTAGTGTGTGTTGATTACAAGTCACTCATAGGGGTTTCTATTTGAGTGGGAGTATAGCAATGGCAGAAGAAAGTAAACTAAGAATGGAGAAGTTTAACGACAAGAATTATCAATTATGGAAGATGTAGATAGAAGATTATCTGTATCAGAAAGATTTGTACTTACCATTGGGTGGGGTTTCAAGCAAGCCCACAGATATGCAAGATGAAGAATGGAATGTTCTTGATAGAAAGGCTCTAGGATCCATAAGGTTAAGCCTGGCATCTTCTGTGATTTCTAGCTTGTCACAGGCAAAGACAATGGTAGAGTTAATGGATACTTTAGCAAATTTATATGAAAAGCCCTCAGCTTCAAATAAGGTATATCTTATGAAGCAATTTTTTAATTTGTAAATGCAGGAAGGTGGATTTGTATCTAGTCATCTAAATGATTTCCATGTAATAGTAAATTAGTTAAATTCAGTCAAAATAGTTTTTGATGATGAAATTAATGCTCTCATAATTTTATGCTCTTTACCTGAAAGTTGGCATAGCTTGGTAATGGCAGTTAGTAATACTGCATCTGCTACAAATATCTTGAAAGTAGATGATGTTTTTAGTGTAATCTTGAATGAAGAAATTCATAGGAAAAGCACAGAGGAAACATCAGGTAATGCTTTAAGTAGTGAAAGCAGGGGAAGGCAAAAAGAGAAGCACAAGCAAGGGAGATCAAGGTCTAAGTCAAAGATGAGAGGTAGATCCAAATCTAGAAATGGAAGAAAAATAACTTGCTGGAATTGTGGAAAGATAGGGCATGCAAAGAAAGATTGCTGGTTGTCAGTTAAAGAAGAAAATCAGCATGAAGGTAAAGAAAAAAAAAAGTTGCAGGTATTGTTGCACAAGATGCTCTCATATTTTCTTTGGATAATAAAATAGAATCTTGGGTTTAAGATTCTGGTGCCTCTTTCTATGCTACCCCAAATAGAGAATATTTCAATGATTATGTCCAGGGAGATTTTGGAAAAGTCTATTTAGGGGATGATGAGCCTTGTAAAATTGTTGGCAAAAGAAAAGTGCAGCTGAAATTGCAGAATGGCAACACATGGGTGTTGAAAGATGTCATGCATATACCCATCCTCAAGAGGAATCTGATTTCTGCAGGAAATTTGGGGGATGAGGGTTGCACAGTAACTCTCACAGCTGAATCTTGGAAAGTTTCCAAGGGTGCACTTGTATTAGCTAGCGGTAAGAGAGTAGGTACTCTCTATTTATGTAATTGTATTACTGATTATTCTCCTTCTATTTTATCTACTTCAGATGCAGATGCAAAGTTGTGGCACTGTAGGCTTGGCCACATGAGTGAGAAGGGAATGAAAGTTCTTAAGTCAAAAGGTAAGCTTTCAAATTTGAAAAACATAGATCTAGATTTCTATGAGCATTGTATTTTTGGAAAATAGAAGAGAGTGAGATTTCTCAAAATTGGGTCAATAAAGCGGAATCACAAGTTGGAGCTTGTTCACATAGACGTGTGGGGACCAGCTCAGGTAGCTTCTATTGGAGGATCACAGTATTATGTAACTTTCATTGATGATGCTACAAGAAAGGTATGGGTCTATTGCATAAAGAAGAAATCTGATGTTTTTGACACGTTTATGAAATGGAAAGCTTTGGTTGAGAATGAAACAGGTTTGAGATTGAAGTGTCTTAGATCTGACAATGGTGGTGAGTAATGTAGCTATAAATTCAATAAGTACTATTCTATGAATGGAATACATAGGGAAAGGATAGTTCTAATGACACCTTAGCAAAATAGAGTTTCTGAAAGGATGAATAGAATAATATTGGAGCATGCACAAAGTATGAGGTTACATGCTAGTTTGCCCTTACAGTTTTGGGTAGAAGCTGTAGATACTACGGTTTACCTAATTAAAAAAGGACCCTCTACTGCTCTGGATGGTGGAATTCTAGAAGAGGCTTGGACAGATAAAAAGGTAGATCTTTCATTTCTTAGATTTTTTGATTCTAAAGCTTTTGTGCATGTTGATAAAGAAAATAGAAAGAAGCTGGATGCTAAATCTATGAGGTGCACTTTTATTGGTTATGGCTCTAGAGATTTCAAATTTTGGTTGTGGAATCTAGGAACTAACAAAATTATTAGAAGCCATGATGTTGTTTTCAATGAAAAGGTGATGTACAGTGATCAGCTCAAGATGCTAAATAATACTAAGCAGAGCAATGTTGATTTGGATGAGGTGATGATCCAAAATGATCTCGTGAAAAAGAATAATCACAGATAATAAAATAGAGACACCGACATCAATCAGGTAGGAACTAACATCGGTCATACAGGAACTGACGTCGGTCAGACAGTAACTGATGTCGATCACACAGGAACTGACATCAGTCAGGTGGAACTGACATCAGTCAGGTACAGACTTGGAGATGACCAAGATCAGTCACTAACAAAGAATTTGGGTCGATAGCAACCAGTGAATGAGTCTCATATGCCCATGAGGAGGTTAGAAAGGGTAAGTAAACCTCCAATTCGATATTCTCCTTCTTTATTCTACTTGTTGCTCACTGATAGTGGAGAACTAAAGAGTTTTGATGAGGCAATACAGGTAGAATCCCAAAAATAATGGGAGCTTGGCATGAAAGAGGAAATTGATTCCTTGAAAGAGAACCAAATGTGGGATTTGGTTGAGTTGCCAGCTGGAAAGAGAGCACTGAAAAACAAATGGGTTTATAGGTTAAAGGAAGGTGAGAATGGACAAATGAGACATAAGGCTAGGTTGGTAGTAAAGGGACTTACACAGAAACTAGGTATTGATTTTGGTGAAATTTTTTCTCCTTTAGTAAAGATGACTTCTATTCGGATTGTATTGTCTTTAGTTGCTATTGAGGATTTGCATCTTGAGAAGCTTGATGTTAAGACAGCATTTCTTCATGGAGATTTGGATGAAGAAATATATATGGATCAGTCAGAAGGTTTTGAGGTCAAAGGTAAGGAGAAGCTTGTGTGCAGGTTGAAGAAAATATTATATGGTCTTAAGCAGGCTCCAAGACAATGGTATTTGAGATTTGATAGGTTTATGACTAAGCATGGTTTTAGTAGATGTCAATCTAACCATTGTGTTTATTTTAAGAGATTAGATAATGGTAGATATATTATCATGTTGCTGTATGTAGATGATATGCTTTTTGTAGGTTCACACATGCAGGATATTACTGAGCTTAAGGTAAAATTAGCTCACACATTTGCCATGAAGGATTTAGGAGCAGCAAAGAAAATCCTTGGCATGAGTATTAAGAGAGATAGGAAAAATCACAGGTTGATTTTGTCTCAAGAGGATTATGTGAATAAGGTGTTGGAGAGGTTCAATATGCAAGATGAAAAACTAGTAAGTACACATATGGCTGGACACTTCAAATTGAGCAAAAAATAGTGTCCTAATTCACATGATGAGGTAGATTACATGAGTAGAGTTCCATATGCTTCTGTAGTTGGGAGCTTAATGTATGCAATGGTATGTACTAGACCTGATATTGCCCAAGTAGTGAGAGTTGTTAGTAAGTTTATGGCCAATCCAGGAAAGGAACACTGGAAAGTAGTTCAGTGGATTCTCAAGTATCTGAGAGGGACCAGTAGTAGGCATTTGTGCTATGGAGGGTCAAACACTTCTCTACATGGTTATGTAGATGCGGATATGGCAAGTGACTTGGATGGTAGGAGAAGCATGACAGGATATGTTTTCACTATTGGTGGAACGACAGTTAGCTAGATTTCAAAGTTGCAGAAGGTTGTTGCCTTGTCTACTATAGAGGCAGAATACATTGCAGTCACAGAGGCTAGCAAAGAGATGATATGGATGACTCGGTTCATGGAAGAGTTGGGAAAGGAGTAAGAGAGTTACAGATTGTATAGTGATAGTCAAAGTGTAATTCATTTGGCCAAGAATTCAGCCTTTCATTCAAGAACCAAACATATATAGCTTAGGTACTACTTCATTAGACAGGTATTGGAGGATGGTGAGTTGAAGCTGGAAAAGATCCATATAGATAAGAACCCTGTTGATATGTTAACAAAGCCAATAACAAAGGAGAAGTTGAATTTTCATTCAACTTTTGTTGGTCTTCAAGATTGAGCTTGAAGATGGAGAAGCTAGAAGATGTTGTTGTATAAGTACAGGTGCAGATGTTTATCTCCAAGTGGGAGATTATTGATTTGTGAAGCTAAAGGCTTCACCAAATGAGCTAATGCAAGGTTGATGTAATTACACAGTCACTAATGTCGGTCAGGGATCAACCAGAGGCTGTTAATGTCGGTTATGGATTGGCTAACATCGGTCATGTGCAGGCAGACAGGGACTGACGTCAATCACCTTTGCATTCCAAAAGTCTATTTTCATGGGATGAACAGATTGTTTGCATGATAAGTTTAACTGTTAGTGTTGAGTCTGCGTTTCTATTTTTGGCAGGACTAATTTGAACCTTTGATTAGGTGTATCTAATGGTGGAGAATGCATAGCTCATGATCCCTAATTCTATATAATAGGGATAGATCTTCATAGCTTGTAAGTATGAGAAAAAGGGTGAATCAATTCAAGTAGCTGAATTGTGTTTGTAATTGATAGAGAGAACTCTTGAGGGAAAGAGATCTGTACATCTGACAGGTGTGGAAGAAAGAGAGATTTCTTCAATTGTATTTATTTCTGGAAGAGTTTAATACAAGTTTTCATTGTTTCTTGTATCTCTTAATACAAGTTTTCATTGTTTCTTGTATCTCTTATTCTTTGTTGATTCTAATTTCTAGTTACTTATTATTCTGGTTTAATTCCATGTTTAGTTGCTTGCACAAAAGTAATCAAATGTTCTTGTTAAGATCCTGACATTTAGTATTGAGAAATGAAAATTAATAGTTTGATAATATGTGTGGGGTAATTAAAAATACATTTCAATCCTTAGAATATTTTATAAGGGTCAAAATTCATTCTATTTCATTTATTATCCTCTCAGGTAGATGCAAGACTAAGACAACATAAGTTAGGGTTTGAAACATGAAAATGAGATAATAACTGATTTAACCAATGAAAAATCATTAAATTTTGTGGATAAGTGTATTTATATAAGAGGAAGATTATTTTTTAGTTTTAAATTTGATTTGAGTCTGTATGCTATGGTTCACATTCAATAGCCTTTAATTAGGCCTAGGATACCTAATTAGTCATGAGGGTGTTGAGTTAGGTGTTCTCTAAAGAGAGTTAAATTATGAATGTCCCTACATGAGCTATGCGATGTAAAGGGGCATTTTAATGTGGATTTTTTTTTTAAGAGATCTATAGTTTACTCAGAAAAAGGAGGTTTGCATCAAAAAAGGGCTAGTAAAAGGAAGGTGTCAAAAAGGAAAGAAGAGTTAAGTGAAGAGTTGAAGCTTTGGGGTTGTGTGGAATGTTTGGATGCATGAAATGAGATATAAATGAGTAGGTAGATGATCTTATGAGTATTTTTGAAGGAAAAAATCAAAGTATAATGCATACCTATGAAAATGCATAATAAGACGGTAAAGAATAGATCAAGGATAAAGAGAGAGAACATAAAAATAGAGTATGAACTGAGGAGGTTGATGTTAAAATTAAATATTATAGAGGTAGTTGATTATTAAAATGACTCCAAGTAGAGAATGAGGATTAATTGAATACAAAGAGGCTTAATATCCATTGAGTAGGTAAGAGTGAACAAGAAAGACCTAGTAAATGCAAAATGATCAAAGAGATAAAGAGGTTGAATATAGAAAAAAATATGGACAAGAAAATATCTGAGATGGGTATTTGGTAGAGGTAAGTGTGTGTTTCCATCTATATCAGAGAATATTATTATAACCTATTCATCAAGATACTTGATAGATAAATTTAACTTAAACTTAAAAGGCAAATATACATAGAGCATAATATTAACTCAAAATAGATGCAGTAGTGGATGGGCTAGAAATTGGATCCAAATATGTAAATAATGATTACATCAAATCAAATGCTAAAAATGTTGACTATGATGATGAAGTCACCTTCACCTCTTAAAACATAAAAAAATGACACAAATATTATTCAATTTATATTAAATTAATTGTTAGCTAAATTAAATTTGTAAATATAACTTAAATTTAACATGACATTTATATAAAATATACTTGCATCTATGTAGTGGTTGATTTATGCACACCAAATGTGCATAACAAAAATTCATCACTCATAAAAATATTATTTAAGCTCTCTAAACCACCAGCATTGTGGTCATCATAAGGTAAAATTCACATAGTTCCACAATAACTACAAGGGTGGGGTTGAGTATGGATGCTAAGTGGCATATCTATAGCATCAGTTTGTAAGAGCCTACTCGTATGTTGAATGAGTGTATCAGTGAGTAAACTAAGAGCATGTAGAGTATCAATCTATATGACCTACTAAACTATAGAGAGGATCTTAAGATCAAGTGGCTTTTGGATACATATCCTCTTAGGTTGATTATGCACATGATGTGCACTTGGTTGATCCTGCATAGAGCCTTTCCCTTAGCCCTAACACTCACTAAAATCAAAATAGTTCTGAATCTAATTGAGGACAAACTCACAGTAGATTTTCCTCAAAAATAAAATGGGACCTCATGGTTATTACATGGTAGATAATTAAACACCATCCATCATCGATCCAAAAAATTGGTTGTGATTAAGTTATGTTGGCAGCGATGGATTGGAAAATATTTAATGGTTATGGGAAATGAAGCATTGGTGGTTGGGTTAATGAATAAGGTGAAATGGAGGATTTTGATACTTATTTATTCTTGACCTCAAGTGCTAACAATTTTTTAGCATAATAAGCCCTACAACTATCCTGACATAAAGTCCATCTGTCAATTTGACCTAATAATGTCTCTAGGGAATTGTCAAGATGGGTGTAGTAGGGGTTGGTGGAAGTGGGATCCCTCATTCTTCTAATTAATTCTTTAGTTTTAATTTTATTTCCCATAATGTTGTCAATTAGAATCCCCTGACTACCTTAGGGATTTAGTGGAACTGTAGGAGGGTTAAGTGGAGGGATAGGATGAAGAACAAGAGGGTTTTATGAAGGGTTAGGTGGAGGGGTATGAGGAGGAACAAGAGGGTTTTTTGGAGAATGAGGAGGGTTAGCAGGATGGGCTATTCAAAATAAATAAATTACAACTTAAAATTACTAAAAAATAGGGTTAAACAAATGAAAATAATGAAAAATTAGGGTTTACAAGTGTAGATTTTTAGCATTTACCTCTTCTACGTGGCATCATCATTGATTAATTACTTCTTAAGATGAATTTAATGACTCTCTATCAAGCTTTTATCTCTCTCACATAAAATATAATCGTAGTAGATGAGGATAGCAAAGGAAACTCAAATGCAAGATGATGAATTTGCATTTGGGTTTTTTTGTAACATAGGTAATGCGATCATATTATTAAGGTGATCACATTATTAAAAACAATAATAATACTATCATGTTAATAACATGATCATGTTATTGTTTAAAATAATGGGATCACATTATTTAATAACATGATTGTATTATGGCTTGGAAATTACTGAGCCATAATTTAAATAATGTGATCATGTTAATTAAATAATGAGATCACATTATTTATTAACCTGATCGCATTACCAAAAATGTCCATAGAATTATCCCCCAACTCCATGTACTTACCCAATTGTAGTCCAATTGGTGAGGATGATGGTTAATTATATCTATCCACTGAGGTAAAAATCTCTCTATATACTAATGGCATGGATGCCCGTTAGTGGTTGCCTATATCTATAGAGAGTCAAGTATTTAAGACCAAAATTGTACTCTAGATGATTTTAATAGTGTGTATGCCCCTTAGTTGTGGTTGATTAACTAAGGAGCTCACTGATTTAGATATATACTTACTCAACATTATAATCTACTATATATTTACTCTAAAAATATAGGTAGAAATACCAACATTCTATAAAAATCAGTTATTCCCCATAATTTACTTAAACATTTAATCAAAAAAATTATAAAAATATTTAAATTTTAATAACATTAAAAAAAATTAATTTTAATAACAACATTTATTTACACGAAATAGATCAATAAATAATTATGTTAACATTATACAATGTTGTCACCAATTATACATTTGAATATTTTCAATAATTGACATATGTTTTTACATTTACCCATCCCTTTCAATTACCAACACATTGAATAAAATTTTATCAAAGTCATAGGTATCATCAAATTTTATATACTTTGGCATCCCTCGTATTTGATTTCCACTCATTTAAATGAGGCGTCTAATTTTAGATAATACAATACAAAACAATATGAATAACAAAATTGGCTTTCTTTAACAAACAAGTTTAACAAGTTTATACTATGTTACATGTGTAACAACATTGATCAATAAACCTACCCTACCACATGGCTCCATGAGTTGTATTCAATCTAAATGTACGTTTTCTTATGGCTCACCAAAATAGTCAGAGGGCCCATGATAATACATGTGTTAATGATATCTTTTAATAATGAATCTTTATTGTTCTTCTTTAAGAGGATTTGTTTTCCTATCAGTGATCAAATTTGAAGGGTTGGTCTTAATTTCAAGTTGTATTTATTTATGCAACCCTTCCATGATGAAAATTTGTAAGATATAGTTACACTTCCATTGACAACAGTAAATTAAGTACACGTCACTAAAAATTATATTAAATAAAATATCTTTTTTTTTTTTCATTTTAAAATTTTTCTAAGAATCCCTTAACAAGTCTCAAAATTTAGATATTCTAATGAAGTAAGTTTTTAAAAATTGCTTGGAAGCTATTACAAACTACCTTCACCTTTCAAACTAAGATAAGAAAGAGCATTGGGTTGTCTAAATCCTATGGTAACTGATTTATTTTAATCCAACTATTTAAATTCAACTCCTGTAAAAATGAAAGCTCCCCAACCACTTGCAATAATTCCTCTAAAATAATACAATGAAATAATTATAGCTTCTCTAGATTATTAAATTTAAATAAACCTAAAATATTTTTTAATTTTCAAATAATCTTAGGCTAGCTATGAATTTAGCAAAAAACAAATCCCTAAATTACACATTTCATACCAGACAATATTAAAATAAAATTCACCATATTTTACTATTTAAAAGGTTTAATAGGTTCATATATCCATCCAATTTAATCCATACCTCCAATATTAAAAACACCTCATTTCATCAAGTATTAGAGACTACACAATTATAATAGTGATTATCTTATGAGTTAAATATTGACTATGATCAATAAGATTCAATTTTTTATAATTTGTGTTCTTTAATGCTTATTTTACCATGAGGGAAGTGTCAATTATAATTCCTTGCAAAATGACACTACTAGTAATTTTATATATATATATATATATATATATATATATATATATATATATATAATCCTAAACCTAAAGCATTGAATTTCTTCTATGTGGCCTATTTTTTAATCTTTGAGGTCAATGGTGACTAAATTTGGGAAGATAAAAGCAAGATTAATTGGGAACAAACACCACATAAATACCTATTACATGACATAGGGAAATTGCCATCAAATTGTTAATTAAAAATAAACACTACTGACTAACATATTTATGCTACATAACACACAAAAAAAGTAGTTCCATTTTGGAGCGCTTCTGCATATCTTCTTATATATTTATCCTATTTAACATGGAAAATACAAAATTTGGAATAATAATAGAGAAGCAACACTCTTCAATGATTATAAAATCACAAGAAAGATTAGGTAGGGGTGAAAACTACTAAATTTAGGGATAAACATTGATGTGAAATTTATTGATAACTATTAGGTTAGTAAATATTTATCATTCAAATAAAATTTAATATATTTTAAAAATTAATTACACACACACACACACACACACACACACACACACACACACACACACACACACACACACACACACTTGCATGAATATTCGACTAAATATAATAACATTTGAAAATGTTTTCATTGTAGCAAAATTAATTAGCCAATATTTTATATGAATTAACCAATTGAAAATAAAAAATTATTTGTACAAATATCCTTTACATTCCATTTATATTATATTTGTAATAATATGGGCTATAATATTCAAGTAGATATGAAATGAAAACTAATTTGACATGCAGATGAGGCACTAGCTAGGACATTGAGGAAAATTTAGATGCTTTTGTTTATATTGTGAGTGTAAAACAAAGATGAATTTGTTTATGCACTAATAACTAACAAGGTTCATCACCTAAGCAAGGAAACATAAATATCCTTACATGTTCCAACCAAGCTCCTTTAAAATTCCTTCTCTTGACCAAGAACACTAAAAAAATTTGAAATTGTGGCCATTTTCTATGGTCTCTTCTAGTATGTTGGGTTAAGTAAAAAACAAAAACCCCCAAAATTGAGTGAAGATAGTTTAACATAAAATCTTAAGGAAATCCTAATGAATGGGACTATTAGAAAATTCTCCAATACCTTTACAAACATGTTATTATGCAATATCAATTAAAATTTAAATGAAAAAAATATATTTTAAGACTATTTATTTATTATTTTGGATGTCATATGTGGAAAAGGGTATTACATCCTGATTTATCACTAAGCAAATTTACATGAATATCCATTTATTTTTATGTTTGGTGACTTGATTTGAATATTATTTAACTAAGCTATGAGTTATATGTTGTTATGAGACAATTGAATATTGATTTGATTTCATGATTTCATTGCTATGAGTTAGTTGTATTATATATTCTTTACATTTTGATCATCTTGATTTATTTTTTCAACTATATATATATATATATATATCAACTATATCTATATATATATATATATATATATATATATATATATATATATATTGGTGGTTGTGTGTGTGTGTGTGTCACAATGTTATGGTCTACCTTCTTGTCATGAGTTGGATGCAAGAGAGATTCATCCCTCAGAGCATAATGGATGGAGAGCATCATTAGAGAGGGTGAAATAAATGGAGGTGTTGGGGAATGATAGAGGAACGAATAAAACCCTTTCACACACCAAGTTAATAGAACTAATTATATGCACAGTTGAATGGTTATCATGAGTGCATGTTTTATGTTGTTTGTATTTAGATAATTTTAATGCATGGTTAGTTGTGTTTTAACTTAGTTTAATAATTATGTGAAATTAATCTTGTGAGATTTATGTGGTGGTTGTTATAATTTGGATTTGAATATAATGTGTGAGTTACCATTGTTGATTTAAAAGAATATTATTAGCTTTATATTAATCAAGTCATTGTGATTATTTATTTATATTAAGACATATTACTATTAAGTAAATAGAAAATAAAAATTTGAAAATCCTCATAAAGGAAATAAAATAAATAAAAACTATTGTGTTATAATTAGTAAATATATATTTATAAAAAAAAGAGAGAAAACTCTAAAAGAAAAAAATAATGGATTTAAAGTAAGTGTAATATTCATACAAATGGGAAAAAATAAAAAGTCATTTAATAAGAGAAAGAAAGAATGACAAAGATAAAAAAAAATAGCAAGCTTTTGCTTTGGAGGAAAAAGGGTGATTTGAAGAAAGAAAGTGAAGTTGGTAGCATAAAAAGAATAAGAATAGAGTAGAAAAAGGACATAAGGGATAATGATGTGAGGAGTGAGTGTAGAGTGGAGGAGGAGCTAATAAATTGAGAGAGAGAAAGAACAAGGCAAAGGGTGGAAGATATTCTATTGTGCCATTTCAGACAGGAGGTTTCTACAAGGTAAGCAATCTATGTATATTTGATTCTCATGTTTGTATACAATAAATAATGTATAAATTGGTATGCTATTTTCTAAGTCAATAAGGATTTGGTATATATACATAGGTAAATAATGATCTATGTAAGATATTCTAATTTATACCATAGATACCATAATGCCTAAAATATAAACCTAGAATAATACCCATGAACTATAATCTAGTTCACTAATACCTACTGGTAGATTAAGAAGATAAATATCATTATAGTATTATGGAATAAAACTATAGTCACTTATAATCACTTAAGCTAGTGATATCTGAAATATAATCCTAGAATAAATCGAAGATCATTCTGCAAAATTAGAAAATCTTATATGTTGATAACCATTTTTCCGATTTAGACTATTGACAACCACTTATTATTATTATTATTATTATTATTATTATTATTATTATTATTATTATTATTATTATTATTATTATTATTATTATTATTATTATTATTATTATTATTATTATTATCAGAGTTGCAAAAAATTAATATTGAAATAACTTTGTGATGGTGATCTGTATGCATGTTTACAGGTAGAGGTACGATGATCTGATTATGTATATAGCCACAAAAAAATTTAATACATATGGATTAGAATAAATTTTATATGTAAAAAAAACAATAAAGCAAAAATAGTTGATCTATTTATATGTATATAAGTACTAGTAAAGAATATATAAATGATAACATTGTACATTTATTAAATGATGTGTATAAAATCATGTACATATTAAATATAAGGAGCACGAGGTTGAGTCCCACGAGTTAGAAAAAATAAAATACAAGTAGACATTACACTTAGTGAATCACCTTCATATATTTAATATATTGTTAATCTCTTTCATCAATTACCTTACTCTTGTAACATCATCCCACTTCTGCATAGATGTCTGACAAAAAACATAAGGCCCATCATTGTGAGGACCCAGCTCAAAAATGAGATTTTTTGTGAATACTCCTAGACCTATATTATTTTTGGGATATCTCATCCCCTAAACCTACATGAAAACATGCAAATAAAACATAAATTAATCTTACTTGTCAAGGAACTTTTTAAAATGCTTCATTAGTTCAAAGAGTTTGAGAATATCCTTTTCATATCCATGCATAGCGTATTATACCTTCTATATGTTTGCACATTTTACATACATGCCTATGAATGTGTTTATGATTATAGAATTTATAAAACCATTGTAGGTTTATTTGAAATTTTGATGAGAACTTTTAGATCTTCTGCATGACTAGACTCAGTATTTAAAGGTTATTGTTATGAAAATATATGGCCAAGTAAATATGGATTTCTAAGAGTGATGAATAGTGAATCCTCTAAGAATGGATGGTGATTTGGTTATATATAAAAATATATGTGAGAGTGCCATATATATAAAGAATTCTTAAATCTTCCAAAAATATCAAATTTATTATGTTGTTCTACTCTCATTTCATTGTATTCTAGTTATATTTATTTAACAGTGAATAAATCAAATAAATTTTATTATAAAACATGATGATGTTGTAACTCTCATTTTATTTCATGAAAGGAGAGCCTTTCTGAGTAGACCACCCATAATATTTAACCATAATTTCAGCATAATATGGGAATAGGATAAAAAAATAGTTTAGCCATCAGCTAGATAGTTTGAATCATAGTTAACAATAGAATAATAAGGAGAGTTTAGCCATATAATATTCATATAGATAATATTATTATTTCATTGTATTGTATTTTTATTATCTATAGGTTATGATTTCCATAGGTTATGATTAAGGTGACTTTATATACTATCAATTTTAACCACTTTAACCAACATAATGATTATCTATACAGTAAATTAGAATGAACATTGTGTGTTATTAACCCCATGGTAACACACGATGATGAATATATTGTGTGGCATAGATAAATAAGAGAATATTCCTTTACAATAATCATGTTAGGATGAGATACTTAAAATACATAAATAAAACTAGAATATTTTATCTTGTGAATGAACTATTTTAAGATTTAGTTCCATTGATAGATATATCTATGATCAGATTTGAGGTATGCGTTGAGAAGACACATAGAGTTATTAAGTTATTAATTATTATCCTATCTAATTCTGGTTTTTAATGCAATTCATTTAGATAAACTTACACCTGACAATATAGTGGTTGAATAATGTGATTATGACACTTATTGGAAACAATAAGCTTGAATGTAAGGAAGAAAATATGTGTAAATAAAATAGAATGCCTAATTAGAATTAAAAAAAATATTGGGATAACCATTGAACTATTGAATCTCATGGTTATACACTAGTTAGAATTATAAAATATTTTAGGCATTCACTTACAACATCTATATATTATTGAAAACTTGTGTGCAATGCATATTATGAGTATTTTAATATGTACAAATGTGTATACATATAAATATTATATTAGTACATTGGGAGGTGTGATTACATTTATAGGTTATTTTCTATTAAAACCTAAGTCATAGATCCTTGAAAGATTGGACACTATGCATATAGCCTATTAAAATATAACAAGTTACTGAAATAGAAGACTATGTTTTTTGTGAGAATTATGACTTTATTATAACTGATTGTTGGAATTAAGTAGTGTGTACATGTAAATGATAGAGTATGATATTTTTACTTGTTATAGAATGTACTATATATTTGAATTTACTTACAAAATTTAGAGGTATGTAGTCTAAATATAAATTATACCCAGTTGGTATAATATGTTCTTGTATGCTTATTATTTATGTGATAAATAATACTGTGGAAATTCATTCATATGTTTGACAAAATCAATGTATGTATTTTAAATATTTATGTGTTTAACATGTTTTATTCCTACTAGTAGGAAGTAATCTATATGAATATGTTGGTTATATTCATGTTAACGAAATCTTGTATTGTTGGTACTAGGTAAGTAGTAAGATGAACTTCACTAGCTTACTACTATCATCAATACTAGATGAAGGTAATATGATCAAGTGTTATGTGTGAACTTGAATAATCTTAGAGATAAATAATTATTGAAAACTTTGGCCAAACTAATGTTTAGTTAAACATTGTCATTTCATATGTATGATATACATGTTTGTGAAATATCAAGTTAGAATAGATATTTTTATGGTACATTTCATGTTATTAGAAATCATATAGCACACAAGTACTAGCTTGTCTCTTTGGACTCTCATATTGTCACTATATACTCATCCATAAAGGTAGGGAAATTCCCTAATGATGGATTATGTGGGGGATCGATGGTCTAAGGTTGGTGTGTAAAAGTTCCCAAATGATGTTCTCCCTCCCCACAATAGTATTTATTTAGAGATGACACTTTAGATTGCCATAGATACTAGAGTTTTAGGAACTCATGATTCATGGATACTTATATCCTTTAAACTATATTTTATTTGTTATTATTAAAACATTATACCTGATGAGGTGAAATGATTTACTTATTATTCATTGACAGTAGTGGGTGTATGTTTGTACCAGCCATGGTTGGACATCTATAATTATTATCTATATTCAGTTATATTTTGTTTCATCTAATGATAGTGCTAGTGATGGATAGATGTCATATTCTTATTTTAGATTTATCATACTTATAATGTTTTATCTAGATCACTAATTATATTCTCTTGGTGTAATCTAATGAAACAATATGTTGATCAATTTTTTTTTAATTAAATTATTCTAAGTAGATCCTAGTGGGTATGTTACATGTGGTATCAGATTTACATCTCAAACTATAGGATCTAATGAGTATACTATAATTTTCATATCCTTCTATTTACCAAAAAGGAAAATGGTGAAATCTAGAGTATTTAGAGAGGATCATGTTGGAGTCCTAAATTGCACCATAGTTGAGAAGGGGATTTTTCAAGTCTTCTTACTCAAATCTAGTCTAATATGATAATGACCCTAGGTTTTGGGTCACCTAATATTAGGTCAAACCTCTGGAGAAGGTTAGATTTTTTCTGGATTTATCACTTAAACTAGACATAAACTAACAATTTCTTAGAAAAGGGGAGAGAGAGTAACAACAATATATGAAATCATATAAAATGAGGTGATGCACTAGTAATTGAAACACTTATACTTTGTAAAATATACACTATAAGACACAATCAATACCAAATAAGATCGATCAGACATAAGTATTTCATAATAAGGCATTGACCAACTATCAAACTAGCATGAGAGGGAAGATATCCACTTCTAAGATAATCAATAAACTATATATTGCACTTAAAATGACCTTTGAGTACTAAAAATCACTTAATTAAGGTGAGGAAACTTAGACATAGGCAAGGAAATCATATATTCACTTAACTATATCACATGGATTCATAAAACACACTTCAATTCAGTTTGTAAAAATGATGGAGTTTAGTGTTTATTGCATCAAAAGGTGTTATAGTATAAATTCCAACATAGCCTGAGCAAGCCAAAGCATAAGAGCCTATTTATCTAAAAATATTAGAGATTTCTTGTCTAAAAACTTCCAGAGAGATGTAATGTGGAATAAGATGGAACATTTATAAAAAAAGGGGGAGAACAGAGGGGAGCCTATGATGGATTAACACCAATTCGAGGCTGTTGAGTCATGATCTTATCAAGAAAGAATAAATCTTTTAAAATATTTGTAATAGAATTGAATTCCCATTATTCTTATCTATCCACTACGTCTCCTCTTTGTAACTTCATTCCACCTTTTACTTGATCTGTTAACAAGGATAAAATTTTCATATCTTGAAACTGACAGCTTCATGTTGCATATGCTTTGGATGACCATAGGTACCTATTTATCAAAAATGTGACCATATAAAAAGATGAGACACTTCCCCATAATCACATTTATGTCTATCTTTCCTCCAATTTGAACATAGGTCCACCATAAATCAAAAACCAACCCAATCTATTGATTTTCACATAGTCATAATATCCATGAAAGTTTGACAAACATTTAGTCTTACTTTATCTCTATATTAGGCCCAAAAATACCTATTATGCCTCTAAACCATGTGAGATCCAAGAAGCTACTACACGTGAGGATATTCAATTAGGAAGAGCAATGAACACATCTATGGATAAATCATGCAATAGGGTCAACAAGTTCTAAATTTTAAACTAGAGATCCTATCTAAACTTTAATAGTGATAGAGATTTATCCTTAACCATCTTGCCTATATGACTACATCTGTTGTTGACCAAGTTCTAATGGTAACATGGCTCTTTGAAATATTCATTTACCTAGGTTGAAAACTAGTTCATTGACCTCCACCAGAAGTTTTTGTATTTTCCCTTTGTTTATTGGTTGTCAATTGCTAACTCAGACCTATCAATTTGTGACAAACTATTCTCTCCTTATTGATCCCTAGGATACACTAACTCCTTAAATTTAACTCACACCATTAGATCTAAATGTATGAATTGATGCCAGCTTTTGATCTATATTCTTCAAAAAATTTGACTCTAACTTGCATTATTAGATCAAGATGTATGAATGCATGCAAGCCATTGATCTTTCTAGGACCCACCATTTGAACTCAAATAGTGAGTTCACGAGGCCCAAATTTGACATTTGCATGCCTTTTTTTGACATACACATGACTATCATTAACATCCATTCACCTATCTTAGGATTTTTTAACTCCAATGTCTATTTGTTGTGGCTTAATTTTGACATCCATGTGAATGTTTCATTTTGGAAGCTAAAATTTAAAGACTTATATCTCAAGATAGATAATTCAAAGAGATATTAAATTTGAGGATAAATATCAATGCATGAAGGGCATCATGTCTATGCATTAATTTTGGCCTATGAGACTCTCTAGGTGAACGTATTAAATACACAACCATCTTGTTCCACTCATTCAAGCATGACATATTGATGATGATCTACTCTCTTAAGATCACCAAATTTGCATTTTAAGACTATTTAAAGTGTTTCAAAAGGTTAAAAATTATATGTGATCTCCTTTTGAATTCTATATTCTCCTTGTGATATTGGGTCACTCTCTAATTACGACTCCACTCAGCTTCTCATTTTGAGCTAGGCATGTAGGCCAAATTTGGCCAACATCTTTGATGACTTTGGCTAGGTAACATGCTTGATATGTTTGAGAAATCAAACCATTTACATGACTTTGATCCATGACTTCAAGAAACCCTATTAAATTTCAAGGATAATGAATTCCACCAAATAGGGAAAGAAACAAACAAGAAATGAAAACTAACCTAATCAAACTAAATATGAAAACAAAGCACTTATTTGGGACAAAATAGTTTAAACTAATGTGTTATAACAACACTTGGAGAAAAACAAGAACAATTAACTATGTATAGGGAACTTAGCTTCCTCAATGATAGTGTTTCAGATGTATCCCATTGACTGGGATAAGAAGCTCTTCACTATCCATCTTTGCATGTTGGAAGGCATTGTGGGATTTGTAGTAGGAGACTATGTATGGACCACTCCAAAGAGATTAAAACTTTTTATGCCTTCTTGGCTTAGCTCTATCTTCATCCCACTTAAGGACCAAATCTCTTTCTTTGAAGTCTCTCGAAGAATCTCCTTTGTCAAAATATCTCTTCACTTGTGCTTGATGGGTCTCCATGGCTAACATGGACCAATGTCTTGTCTCTTCTATCTCAATGATCTCATCATATCTAATTTCCATTGGCTCATTCTCTAAAATCTCAAGTTGATGCATTAGTTCCAAAGTAGGAAATTCAAGAAAAATGGGTAATCTTGCTTCCTTACGATATACCAACTTGTATGGAGAATTGGATATTAATCTCTTATAGGTGATCCTATCATCCCACAAAGACAACTTCAATTTTAGATGCCATGACCTCTATTTTTTTCAATAGTCTTCCTAATGATCTTCAACAAGTTCTAATTAGTGGACTCAGTGAGGCCATATCCTTGTGGATAATAATTTGATGAAGTACTAAGAAAAAAACTATGTTAAACTACCCACTAGTTGATTTTAGACCCCAAAAAGGCCATATAGTTTTCATAAATAATGGTTGAAGGGACTCCAAATCTAGTAATCAAACCTTCATAGAAATTTAGAACATTGGACTCATTGGCTTCTTTCAATGCCACTACTTTTGTCCATCTAGTAAAATAATCTATAGTAGTCAATATCCATTTATGTCCTAAGCTTGAAGGGGGGTTAATAAGACCAATAAAGTCTAATCCACATTGAACAAAGGGTTGATTCACTACAATTGGTTAGAGAGGTAAGGCTTTAAGTTTCACCTTACTAATAAACATAACACATTGTCTGCATATCCTAACCCATGCATAACAATCACCAAATATGTTTGGCCAATAATACCCATCTCTCATGATCTTATGCAATATTTTTATATCTAAATAATGTCCTCCACCATGTCCATCATGGATCTACTCAAGCAGTCTTGGTGTTTAACCTAGCTCTATGCATATTAGCAACATGTCATTGATGTCTTTCTTGAAAAAAACACTATCAACAAGGAGAAAAGGAATTGATTACAATTTGAAATATCTTATTTTTAAAGGGATCAAATGAAAAGGATAAATACCATTTTGGAGGTATCATACCATGTCTTGGAACTAGCTAGAAGGTGAGGTGTAATTAGTTTTAACTTCTTCATCATTTAACACCATAACAACTCCATTAACCGCTTGGGAGTCTTCGGCTAAATGTTCACAAAGTCCTTTGCATCTAAACAACTTAATGACCTTGATCTCCACATCATACTCCATTACCTTTGTTATCCAACCATCTCTTTTTTCATTTTAATCCTTATTTAAAAGAGAATATTTGAGACTTGGACGTGCAACCATCAGATGTATCTTATTATTGGACAAGTATCTAAACTTATTGAGAGACCTTATAAATAAAATTAAATTCTTCTCAATAAAAGAGTACCATTTTTCATATTCTTCCAAGCCTTAAATGAATAAGGCTATTAGCTTCTATAAATCCTCTTGATTCTATTGCATGAGAATACTTGAAATTGTGTCAATGTTAGCATAGGTGCACAAGAATAAATCATTTATGAAATTAGGGTTCAAGAGTGTAGGAGCATTAGTTGTGGCTTTTTTGATCTCTTCAAATATCCTCACTCCTTTAGACTAGCTAAAACATTGATCTTACCTAATAATATTTAAAAATATTTCTTGTGTTTAGGTAAGGAAAGTACAAGAATTTAATTTATCCTATCAATATCTATACTTGTACCATGTTTTTAAATCACATGTCCAAGAAGCCTACCTTCATGAATAGATAAAACACACTTTTTGGGATTAAGATACACCCCAAATTATCTGAACCTTTCAAAAACTTGTTTAAGATGAATCATGTGCTTATCTACATTCTCAGATAACATTGTTATGTCATCAAAATAAACAAGTATAAAATTGTTGAGGAGACCTTAGAATTCCATATCCATGGCTTTCTATAAATTTTCCCTAGCATTGAATAAACCAAAAGGTATCTTTCTATATACAAGTATCCGCCACTTTGTGGTGGATGATGTTTTGAGTTGGTCTTCTTCTTTAACCAAAATATAATTTTAACCATTATAGCCATCCAACAAGGAGAACCTTTATGAACCTGGAACCAACTATAATTTTTTTTCCATTTATGGAAATGGGTAGTGGTCTTTAAGGAAAGATTTTTTCAAGTCACAAAATTAACACACAATATAATATCACCATTATTTTTCCATACTAGAACAATATTTACCACCCAAGTTGAGTACTTAATTGAAAATATTATAGCTGACTCAATGAACTTATGAAGCTCATCTCTCATCAAAGGCTCAAGCTTTGGATTAATAGGCCTTTGTCTTTGTCTTACTAGATTAGTCTCATCTTCTAACTCAATGGTGTTTTCAGCTATACTTGGATCAAATCCTTTGAGGTCACTATACTTCCATGCAAAGACATATACAAAACTTGAACATAACTCAATGAACTTTTCTTTTATAGGAGTTAAAACTTTGCCCAACTTCAAGTTCTTACCAGTTATAATTTTCACATTCGTATAGATTTCCTTCTTTATTGACAATGAAAATTTTCCTTTTCTCAACTCATCATCTCTTCTAAATATGTTCTCAAGTGTGACTAACCCTCTAGGAAAATTATGTCTTTACTCACACTATCTGGTCACCATACTGCTACAAGAGCTTGTCTTAGTTTCTTAAGGAAAATTCAGCTTCTTATTGAAAAAACTTGATAATATGATTGTCATATTCAAACACTTTCCAATTTTCATGGTTGTGTTTAATATAAGTTCTTACAACCACCTTTATGTGTGACTAAACCTTTTCATTCTTTATATCATCTAAGATACTGAATTGTGACCCAGTGGTAGCCAACCTATCTGCATGTTTGTTCTCATTTCTTGATGACTCAAATATTGAAAGGTTAAAAGTATTCAAGTCCCATACTCTATGATTATAATACCTAAGTAATAGATTCTTGCATATATTTTGACATGTTCCTTGGTGAACTACTAGTTCACTATCATAAAAGACTTGTAAGGTATTGGCCATTATCTTTCTTGCCCATTCTAAACCATGAACTAGTGCTTCATATTTAGCAACATTGTTTGAACAACCAAATTAAAACTTGAGAGAATATAAATAACTTTGATTATATGTACAAATAAACATCATTCCAATCCCAGTGCCATGTTTGTTCCTTGATCCATCAAAGTATAGTTGCCACAGATCATCACTAGACTCATCATCCTTCATCAAGGTTGGAATTGGTGTATCATTTTCATGAAGGCAATGAATACCAAGTCTTTATTCTTAAATTAACTTATAAGGATCATGTTAATGAAAATCAGAAGCCCATTCATCAAGGAATAGATTTAAAACTCCATTTAGAGGTGAGTCAGACTCTACTTTATTAGTTTCTATAACCTCATCTGAGATAGTACAATTAGTGTTCACCATACTTGGCATATATGGCTCCAAATGGAAACATGCAGTAGGTTTAGAATATATTGTTACCTTAGTACCATACCTGGTCTTGAACATAAAATAAGTAAAACTAGTTGATAAGTATCCTCTAATCTTTGAGGTAAAGTCCCTTTAAAGACATATGGAAAAATAAGGAGGCAATTCCACTACAACTGCATCTTATTGAATGGTAACATTGGGATAAGCATGTAGTGTCAACATTAGATATTTGATGATGCCTACTATATTTTTTTGTGACCCATATAATTGTAATACTCCTTTAGTATTTGTTTTATAGACAAGACCAAGCTTATCTACAATTTGTTTAGGCATGACAATGCTACTGGATCCACTATCTACCATATAATTATGAACTAAATAGTCATCAACTATCAAAGAGAGGTAAAAATGAGGAGTCTTGTTTGATTTGACATTGGTTTTGTCTACCTTTGACATTTTATGTACCTAATGATCTTTTTTCTTGGTTGGCTAGTCTGAATTAGATAAAATAGCACCTTGTTTCTCAATTAGTTCTTGAGACACCTTGAAAGCTAAAAGATCTTGGATGAGCATGTCCTTTTACCCTAGAATAGCAAGGGAATCCCACATGCTAATGATGACATTAGATTTCTTCATCTGATATATTATATTGAATGAGGTTCCACTAACCTTTGGAGACACTTTTTGAACCACTAGTTATTCTCTAATTAGATGTACATGAGGGATCTTCCTAGCTTATGCATTCTGATTCTTCTATGATATAAGGGCGGCAAGTTGATCCTTGATACTCTTGGGAGCAATATTAGGAGTAATAGAAGTATTTATCGCATCTTGAGTCTCCTTAATAGATCTTATTTTAGTTTTAGTCAGAGGTACAACTTGACCACTTCTATTGCTAGTCTCACCAATATGATTGAATACAACATGATCATATATTTATCAATTCACATTAAGGGCATCAAGGTGCCCTTGAACTTGTTGAGCCTCTCTTTAGGGTATCAAATTTGTCTCTTGATACTGACCTATTTGAAGAGAAAACTCTTCTTATGTTAGTTGTGGCATACTAATATCCTGTGATACCAAGGGTTGGTTTTGCATATCATTAGGATTAAAAGGTTTCCAACTTAGATCATGCATCAAGTTATTTTTAGGAAGTGTGATAATAATGGCTTTTGAATAAGAGGGTATAATAGGGTCAAAGGCTATATATAGTTTAGCTTGGGTTATGGCTCCTTGAGATTGATAGGGTGGTTTAATTTTTCTTAAGGGTTGATAAGGAGGCCTTTGATTATTAGAAGGTTGATAGGTGTTATGATTGTGTTGCTAATAAGGCCTACCCTGTTACTATTGTCTCTTAAGTTAAACTATCTCATTTCCAAAAGCTTGTAACATACCTTTTAAATATCCAATCTCTCTAGCTTGATTAGAAGGGTTTATAACTTGTGCTTTAGGAGATGGAAAAATATCTATAGATGAGATTTGAGGAACTTGAGGGGGTGGAATAGGTTGTAGTTCTAGGAAAATAGGCATTTAGAGCTTTAGAGAAAGTTTACCATCTTGTATCAAGTTGTTCTCTGATCTTATTTCAAGATCATAATCATTTTTCAAAGTATTACCACCCATGGACTATATCATCACACTAATATCAAAATTAAGGGATTTTAAGAAGTACAAGAATGCATATTTTTGGAATGCTCTACCCAATCTAGGTATCCTAGTCGATATCTTTTAAAATTTGAGGTTGAAATTAGACATGAATTTATGGGGATACCTCTTAATGGTAGTTAGTTGTTTAACTAATAATAGATAATCAAATTTTTCTTCAAATTTCCTGACTAAGGATACACCTAACTCATCCTAGGTAGAAATGGAGGTCAAAGTAAGATTCCTATACCATTGCAATGCTTTTTCGTTAAACGAAGAAACAAGTAATATGATAGCCACATTATCTTGAGAAAAATTGTGAATAGAAAAAAGGTTGGCAACATCCTGGATATGCCCAATAGTAGTTGTTTTATCCCATTCTCCTGAGAAGAAAGAAATACTCTTAAGGGTAGACATAAGAATTTCATCGTATTGGGCTAAATTCTAGGGACTACCTCTATTCAATGGAACAAAAACTTGATTTTTGATAACCATTTGGGTAATGGGGACAATAGCTTGGACTAAGATAATATAATGACCAAGATATGAATATTTCCTTTGAGTATAAGTAATTATCCTATTGAATCTTAATTTTTTATAAGAAGTTGAAGGCAACTCAATGTGTTCAAAATAAGTACCTTATTGTTTTTGTAGTAATCTTTGGCATGAAAGCATTGTCTAGATGATGATATGACAACTTGAATAATCTTTAACTTTTGATGGTGGTAGATGTATCCTCATGCTACAATTTCCTCTTCTCAATATTTAAAATTCAACTATGCCAAGGAAAATTTTATCCCACTGGGTGTTCCAAAACTGTTGGAGTCTTAGATTGCACCCTATCTGAGAAGGGGATTGTTTAGGTATTATTTTTCAAATCTAGTCCAACATGGGAATGAACCTAGGTTGTAGGTCACCTAAGATTGAGTCAAACCTCTGAAGAAGGCCAACTTCCTTATGGATCTATCACTTAAACTAGACCTACACTAACAATTTCTTGGAAAAGGGGAGAAAAAGTAGGAAATAATATATGAAAGAATATAAAATGAGGTGATGCACTAGTAATTATATCACTTATAATTTGTATAAGATACACTATAAGATACATTCAAGACCAAATAAGATCATTCCCACATAAATATTTCTAATAAGGCATTGACCATCTATCAAACTAGCATTAGATGGCATATATCCACTTCTAAGCTAATCAATAAAGTATTTATTACAGTTAAAATGACTAGTCAGGGCTATAAAGCACTTAATGAAGGTAAGGAAACTTAGACATAGGCAAGGAAAGAATATATTCACTTAACCACAACACATGGATTCATAAAACACACTTCAATTCAGTTTGCAAAAATGATGGAATTCAATCTTTATTGCATCAAAAGGTGTTAAAATACACATTTTAGTATAGCCTAAGCAAGCCAAAGTATAAGAGTCTATTTCTCTAAAAATATTAGAGATTTCTTGTCTTAAAACTTCTAGAGAGAGATAAAATTTGGAATAAGATGCAACATATATAGAAAATGGGGAGAAGAGAGGGGATGCTATAATGGATTAACACCAATTTGAGGATACTAAGTCATGATCTTATCAAGAAGGAATCAATATTTTAAAAGCTTTGTAACAGAATTGAATGCCTATTGTCCTTATCTATCCACTAGGTCTCCTCCTTGGAACTCCATCCCACCTTCTACTTAATTTACTAATAAGGACAAACTTCTCATATCTCATAATGGATAGCTTCATGCCATATCTACTTTGGATGGCCATAACTACCTATTTATCAAAAATGTGAGCATATCAAAATTTGAGACACTTCCTCATAATCACATTTATGCTTGTATTTACTCTAATTTGAATATAGGTCCACCATAGACTAAAAACCAACCTAATCTATCAATTTTCACATAGTCACAATATCCATGGAAGTCTAACAGACATTTAGTCTTGCTTGATCTCTGTATTAGGCCCAAAAATACCTATTTTTCCTCTAAACCATGTAAGATCCAAAAATATACTACATATAAGGATCTTCAATCTAGAAGAGCAATGAACACATCAATGGAGTAACTCTATAATAAGGTCGACAGGTTCTAAATTATTGACCAGAGGTCTAATCTAAACTTTAATGGTAACAAATCTTTATCCTTGACCATCTTATATGTACAAATACATCTTCTATTAACCGAGCTCAAATGGCAACATGGATCTTTTAAATCTTCATTCACTTGGGTCAAAAACTAGTTCATTGACATCCACTAGAAGTTTTTGGATTTTCCCTTTGTTTATTGGTTGTTGATTGCCAATTTGGACCTATCAATTTGTGTCAAACGGTCCTCTCCTTATTGGTCCCCAAGATGTACTAACTCTTTGAATTTAACTCACACCATTAGATATAGATGTACGAATGAATGAGAGACTTTGATCTAGATCCTCTGAATTTTTAACTTTAACTCACACCATTAGATCAATATGTATGAATGCATACGAGCCCTTGATCTTGTTGGGACCCACCATTTGAACTCAAACGTCTAATTCATGAGGCCTAGATTTGACATATACATGCTCATATTTGATGTGACCATCATTAATGTCCATGTACTTGTCTTAATATTTTTGAACCCCAATGGTTATTTTTTATGGATTAATTTTGACATCCATTTGAACATTTTTGTTTTACAAGCTAAAGTTTGAAGACTTATATCTCGAGATAAAGAACTCATCGAGATATGAAATTTTTAGAAAAATATCAAGGCATGAAGGGCATCATGTCCATGCATTTATTTTGGCTTGTGAGACTCTCCAAGTGAACTTATTAAATGCATAACTAGCTTATTCCACTTGTTCTTGCATGACATCTTGATGATAGTTTGGTCTCATGAGATCACCAAATTTGCACTTTAATCCTAGTTAAAGTATTTTAAAAGGTTGAAAATGCTATGTGATCTGCTCTTGAATTCTATATGCTCCTTGTGACATTGGGTCACTCTCTAATTTGGACTCTGCTTAGCTTCTCATTTTGAACTAGGCATGTAGGCCAATTTGGCCAACAAGTCTTTTAAATGTCAATAATAACCCTTCATTTGATCCTAATCAATTTGTTTATAAGGAGGCAGTAAAGTTAGATCATATTCTCATATCCATGAATGAAACTAGGGATCAAATTTTAGCCCTAGAATAGGAAGTTCATGACCATGAAGAGGAAGAACACTAAGATGAACCTGAAGAGCATTCTACTGAGAAGGAAAACCCTCAGGATGTGAGAGCATAGGTGGTTATAGTGTTGGCTAGAGATATGAAAAAGGTGAATCCACCTAAGTTTGATGAAAATATCTTAGGTAATGGATTTAAATCATGGATAGGACATGTTTTACGCATGTATGGAGAACCTAGTGACATTGTAGCATTATATTGGTTAAGTGAAGTGTATTTTGGACTTGTAGTGCCTCAGTGTAGAATCGTGCTACACCATGATTGGATTTGTTAGATTTAGTATATCCTCATGTATGGATTGATGACTATTGTATATAATAGACATCTATGATTCTTGGAATTATGTTTACCTAAGTGGATGAATTATACATTTAATAAAATAACTTAAATCTATTAGGAGAGTATTTTGTATTTTGACTCCTTGAGAAAGGTGTTTCCTCCTCTTTTTCTAGATAGGCATTGATTTTTTTATATATATAAAAAATTAACTATCCTCTATTAAAGATATTAGGTCTAATTTTCCTAAATATATATATAAATGAATCATCTGATGTGTGGAACATTAGGATAATATAAAATAATTATGGAAAAGATAAGACATAATCATATGTTACCTATTTTATTAAGTGACAATGATTGATAGTTGATTCCATGAAACATTGTTTGGTACATTGAGTGTGTATCCTTAGGAGCACTCGTACCCTCTTATATTTATTAAAGGGTTAGTTTATCAAGTGTCTCGATGGTGATGTTTGTATATGATGTTTAGGTAGGTGAGTGCATAGCATAGTTCATGACTAATGAAAAAGAGGATCCTATAATAATTTTGATCACTTAAATCAAAAACCTCGATAATGATTACATCCTTACTTGGTAATTAAGTCACCTCTACCACTTTTGTTTTATATTGTGAGTATTTAAAAAAAGCATGGGACGTTTCTCACTTAATAATATGTGTATTTCAGATATATTTTTGTGTCTTATGTACATTAATCTTAGGGAATGGAATCCTAAAATACTATTTATGGATTGACACCATCTAGTGTAGTGGGAATATTCCTTATAGTGGAGTGGAGTTATCTTTGTTGAGGATTCCTATGTTTTATGAGTTTACTAATAGATTGGCACCCCATATATTTATGTGAATTGCCAAGAGGTGTCATCTCATATAGCTATCATATAGGTGATTTATTACTCTCTCACCCTCATTTTACATCATTATATGCCCACTGAGTGGATTCATATTTTCATGATGTTGATTAAATGTTCCCTTAATCATAAACTTGTTTCTAAAATGTTTTTTTGACAATATTACTTAGAGTTCATGGGATAGTCTCTTCTACTTCTTTTTGATAGAGAACTTGTAGGAATGGAATGGATTTATGCATCTAAGTGGTTAATATTTTTCCTTCTAGTTGTGGAAATAGGTCATGATATCACACTTACAAGTTTGGTAAGTGTGTAGTGATTTTGGCAACTTGACTTGCGGTGTTTTCTTCATACCATGTGAGGGTATTTAATAGTTTTGTTTTTGATATGTTAGTTTACTACTTTCCACTTATGGATTTTTAGAGTCACACTTTTCAATGTTACTTTATCTAACCTTGTGAAATTTGACCATGTGGAGTGGCGAACCTTGAATTTATATTGGTTCTAAATTAAGATTTATAAGTTGATTAAAATCATTATTTTATTATTCACCCTTAATTACATTGATATTATTATCATATTATTTAAAACATGTTTTTTTAATGAGACATGTATCTACCTTTTTCCTAGAGAGAGTATGAAGTAAGATGTGCAGAATATCTTGTTAGTCTAAGGGGTTGAGATAAGCTTATAACTTATCATGTAACTAGTCAAGAAAGTGGGGAGGCATTATCTCGCCTATTCCCTTTTTAATTTTATAAGGATAGTGTGATCCTTTGCCTTTTTTGTTATGTTAATTTTAACATTATTTGCTCCTAACTATGAATATAATAGGGATGGGTTACGCTGTGAAAATTGATAAAATTAATGTCTGTTAATTAGAAACTTAATGCAATTATGGAATGTTTGTATGAGTTTTATTGTGATGGATATTGATACATATTGAATTATTTAGCATATATCATTTCACTCTAGGATCTATTAGTATGGATTTGTGATTCATTGAACCATGTTCACGTGTTGGAAATCATTAGGTCATGGAGACCTAAGGGATGAGTGATGAATTAGGAACATGAGTACTAAGAGATGGGAATGGATCCTAGTTAGTCTCCCATTGACTCAATAGTTAATGAGTTTGGATTTGATAAGGGGAGCTTGGCAAATCTAATATTTAGCAAGGGGGACATATCAAATTCAATTGTATTGCCATATGCATGTATAATAATAAATGTTTATTCCTTAATTTTTTTATAAATTAGAAATGTATTATTTCTAGTTCCTATTCATCATCATACATATTAGGAACTACATGGAGTAGTGGTAGTATTGACATGCCATACTTATTAGGAACTATATGGAGTATCAATGGTATTGACTTATACACATCGTTCTTACCAATTTATCTAAACACTTTTCTTAGGAATGATAAAAACACTCTCTAGGATAGAGAGGTGTGTAGTGGGGCTAGGAGGCTTTGTGGAACTCTCCCTAGCCATTTTATTTTATCTTTTATGATTTTTTTATGTTTCATAATATATTATCTTTCTGTTGAACAATATTTTTAATTTAAAACTTATGTTTGAATAAGTTTCATTGAGATGATGACCAAATTTAGGGGGAAAGGATGTTACATCCTGATCTCTCACTAAGAAATTTAAAATCCATGGTTGGTAACTTGATTTGATTATTGTTTAACTAAGATATGAGTTATATTTTATTATGGTATAGTTGAATATTGCTTTGATTTCATGATTGCATTTATATGAATTAGTTTTATTATATATTATTTATATTATGATCGCGTTGATTTATTATTTAAATAGTATTTTATGATATATATATATATATATATATATATATATATATATATATATATATATATATATATGTTACATTTTTATGGACTAACTACCTTCTTGTCATAAGTTGGATGCAGAAGAGATTAATCCCTTAGAGCATGATGGAGGGAGAGCATCATTGGAGAGGGTAGCATAGGTGAAGGTGTTGGGGGATGACAAAGGAATGGTTAGAACCCTTGCACACACCACATTAATGGTACTCATTATATGCATAGTTGAATGGTTAGTGTTAATGTATTTTTTATTTTATATGCATTTAGATAATTATCAGGCATGGTTAGTTGTGTGTTATCTTAGTTTAATGATTATATAGAATTAACCTTGTGTGATTTATGTTCTAGTTGTTATAATTCAATTTGAATAATAATTTATGAATTATCATTTTTTATTTAAAAGAATATTATTGAATTTATATTAGTCAAGTCATTGTTATTATTTATTTATATTAATACATATTATTATTAAGTAATTAAAAAATAAAAATAGGAAAATCCTCATAAAGGAAATACAATGAAAAAAAAACCATTGTGTTATGATTAGTAAATGTATATTTAGAAAAAAAAACTCTAAAAGAAAAAATGGATTTAAAGTAAGTAAAATATTCATACAAATGGGAAAAAGGAAAAGTCATTAAATAAGAGAAATAAATAATGACAAAGATTTAAAAAAATAACAAGCTTTTTCTTGGGAGGAAAAATGGTGATTTGAAGAAAGAAAGTGGAGTAGGCAACATAAAAAGAAGAAGAATAGAGTAGAAAAAGGATAGAAGGGAACATGACTTAAGGAGTGAGCATAGAGTGAAGAAGGAGGAGCCAAGCAAAGAATTAAAAAAATAGGGTGAAGGGTGGAATATATTCTATCATTCTATTTCAAATAGGAGGTTTCTACAAGGTAGGCAATCTATATATATTTGATTCCTGTGTTTTTATACAATAAATAATGTATATATTTGGTTTGCTATTTTCTAAGTCAATAAATATTTGGTATATATGTAATAATATTTGGTATATATACATAGGTAAATAATTATCTATGTAATATTTTCTAATTTATATTTTGCATACCATAATACCTGAAATATAATCCTAGAATAATACCCACGAAATATAATCTAGTTCACTAATACCTATTGGCAGATTAAGCAGATTAATACCATTATAGTATTATGGAATAATAATATAATCACTTATAATTTATTTAACTAGTAATACCTGATATATAATCCCAAAATAAATCAAATATCATTTTGCAAAATTAATAAAGCTTATATGTTGATAACTATTTGTTCTAATTTAACCTATTGACATCCATTGATTATATATATATATATATATATATATATATATATATCAGAGTAGCATTGAATTAATCTTGATATAATTTTATGGTCGTGATCTATATGCATGTTTATAGGTAGAGGTATGGTGATCTATTATGTATATAGCCACACAAGTTTTTAATACATATGGATTAGAAAAAAAATTATATGTAACAAAATAAATAAATCACAAATAGCCAATCTATTTATATGTATATAATTACTAGTAAAGAATCCTCTATAGGATAGCATTTTATATTTAGTAAACGGTGTGTATAAAAATGTGTACATATGAAATATAATGAGCACAAGGTCGAGTCCCATGAGTTAGAAAAAATAAAATACAAGAAAACAATACATCTAGTGAAGCATCTTCATATATTTAATCTATTGTTCATCTCTTTCATCAATCTCTTTACCCTTGTAGCATCATCCCACTTTTGCATAGATGTTTGATATAAAAACATAAGGAGCATCATTGTTAGGACCTGGTTCAAAAATGAGAGTTGTTGTGAATAATCCTAGCCCTATATTATTTTTGGTATATCTCATCCACTAAACCTACATGGTGACATGTAAATAAAACATAAATAAAGCTAACTTGTCAAGGAACCTTTTAGAATGTTTCATCAGTTCAAAGAGTTTGAGAGTATCCTTGTCACAACCATACATAGCATATTCTTCCTTTTTTATGTTTCCACATTTTACATATGTTCCTATCAAGGAATTTATGACTATGACATTTATAAAACCACTACATGTTAAATTGACATTTCGATGAAAACTTTTAGAGCTTTGATGTAGTTAGATTGAGTATTTAAAGGTTATTGTTATGAAAATATATGGCCAAGTAAATATGGCTATCTAAGAATGATGAACAATGAATCCTCTAAAAATGGAAGGTGATTTGGCTATATATAAAAATATCTATGGTAGCGACATATATATAATGAATGCTTGAATCTTCCAAAAATAATAAACTTATTATGTTTTTCTAATCTAATTTCATTGTATTCTAGTTATATTTATTTTATAGTGAATAAATCAGATAAATTTTATGATAAAACATGTTGATGTTGTAACTCTCATTTATTTTCATGAAGGGAGAGTCTTTCTAAGTAGAGCACCTAGAATATTTAACTGTAAGTGTGGCATAATAGGGGAATAGGAGAAATAAAAGAGAGTTTATCCATTAGCTGATTAGTTTGAATCATAGTTAAAAATAAAATAATAATGAGAGTTGAACCATATAATATTTGTATAGAGAATATTACTAGTTTATTGTATTGGATTTTTATTATCCATTGGTTATGATTTCCATAAGTTATGATTAAGGCAAATTTATATGCTATTGATTATAATTATGTTAACCAACATATCAATTATCTATATGGTAAATTACAATGAACATTGTCTATTATTAACCCCACGATGCCACACAATGATTAATTTATTATGTGATGTATATAATTTAGATAATATTCCTTTACAATAATCATGTTGGGATAAGATGCTTAAAATATATAAATAATGCTAGAAGTTTTGATCTTGTGATTAAACTATTTTAAGATTTAGTTCCATTGATAGATATCTTTATGATTTGAGTTGAGATATGTGTTGAGAAGATGCATAGTATTCTTAAGTTCTTAATTATTATCCTATTCAATCATGGTTTTTAATACAATTCATTTATATAAACTTACACCTGATAATATAGTGGTTGAATAATGTGATTATGCCACTTTTTGGAAATAATGATCTTGAATGTAAGGAGTAAAATATGTGTAAAGAAAATAAAATGCCTAATAAGACTTAAAAATCATATTAGGATAAAAAATTAAACTATTGAATCTCATGGTTATACACTGGTTACAATTATAAATTACTATCAACATTCACATACATCATCTTTATTGAAAACTTATGTGTGGTGTATACTATGAGTATTTTAATATGTACAAGTGTGTATACATGTAAATCTTATATTAGTACATTGGGAGGTGTGTTTACATTTATAGGTTATTTTATGTTAAAAAATAAGTCATAAATCCCTGAAGGATTGGACACTATGCATATAGCCTCCTAAAATATAACAATTTACTTAAATGGAAGAATATGTTCTCATGAAAATTATGAATTTATTTATTACAATTGTCTATTGGAATTACGTAGTGTACATGTAAATAATGGACTATGATGTTTTTACTTGTCATAAAATATACTATATATTTTAATCTAATTAAAAAATTTAGAGGTATGCAATCTAAATATAAATTATACTCAGTTGGTATAATCTATTCTTGTATGCTTATTATTTATGTGACAAATAACAGTATGAAAATTCATTCATACATTTGATGAACTAAATGTATGAATTTTGATTATTCTTGTGTTTATCATGTTTTATGCCTACTAGTAGGAAGTAATATATATGAGTCTATTGGTTATATTCATGTTAACCAAATATTTTTGTATGGTACTAGGTAAGTAGTGAGATGGACTTCACTAGCTTACTAGTATCACCAATGCTAGATGAAAGTAATGTGATCAAGTGGTGTGTATAAATTTAACTAATCCTAGAGATCAATAACTATTGAAAACTTTGGCCAAAGTAATGTTTAATTAAACATTGTTATTTTATATGTATGATTTACATGTTTGAGCAATATCATGTTAGAACATATTTATTTATAGTACACTACATATTATTAGAAATCATAAATCACATGGGTAATAGCTTATATCTCTAGATTCTTACACCGTCATTATCTACTAATCCATGAAGGGATGGCCATTCCCTTATGAGGGATTGTGTTGGGGATCAATGGTTCATGGTTGGTATGGAAAAATTCTTGAATGATGCTCTCCCTCCCCATAATAGTACTTATTTGGAGATGACCCTTGATATTACCATAGATATTGAAGTTCAAGGAACTCATGCTTCGTGGAGCTTTATATATTGTACACTGTATTTTATTTGTTATTATTGAAACATTATACCTAATGAGGTGAAATTATTTACTTATTTTACATTGACAATAGTGGATGTATGTTTGTACCAGTCATGGATGGATATATGTAATTACTTTACATATTCAATTATGTTTTGTTTCATCTGATGATAGTGATCAGTGATGGATGGATGTCATATTCTTATTTTATAGTTATCATACTTAGAGTGTTTTATATATATCACTAATTAGATTCTTGTGGTGTAATATAATGAAAGAATATGTTGGTCAAATTTTAAAAAGATACATTATTCTAAGTAGATCCCAGTGGGGATGTTACAAAGGGTTTGTAGATCAAGAACTAATCTTTATCTTTGAAAATTTTACAAGTAATAAAAATAACAAGGGAAGAAAACTAATTATTATTTCTTCAATAATGACATTAAATAACTCATATGACTATGAAAATAAACATAAATGATATTAAGTCTATTCTTGATTGATTGACATGGCATAGATCTGGATTTATGGATACTTAACTTGTTCCATATGTTTAAACAAGGGATTTTGTAATGAAATGGAAATGAGAACAACACACCAAAAAGTGTAATGAGGTGAAAAACTATTAAAATACCATTTAGCATGATATTTTAATTCATGATATGAAAGTGTTTGCGAGAATATATTGTAGTCATGATCTTATCTTGATGAGACATAGATATTTAAGTTCAACTTTAGAGTGTATTATGGTGTACACATGAGAAAAAAGGGTGTGTTATGGTGAATGCATGATTAAATAGAGTGTATTATGGTGCATACATGAGTAAATATAATTGACAATTCCTTTAAAGTTAAACATAGATGTTTGTGTCTCTTCAAGTTAAGATCATGACTACAATATATTTTAGCAAACACTTTCATATCATGACTTAAAATATCATGCTACATGGCATTTTATTAATTATGCACCTCAATCTACTTTTTGGTGTGTTTTTTTCATTTCCATTTCATTACAAAAACCCCTATTTTAACATATGGAAAGAGTTAAGTAATCATAAATCTAAAGCTATGCCATATCGATCAATAAAGAATAGACATATAATTATTTATGTTTATTTTCATAGCCATATGAGTTGTTTAATGTCATTGTTGAAGAAAGAATAATTCTATTGCTTCCTTTATTGTTTTTATTACTTGTAAAGTTGTCAAAGATTAAGCTCAGTTCTTGGTCTGCAATCCCTTTTCCACATGACATCCAAAATAATAAGTATATATTCTTAAAAATAATTTTTCTCATTCTTATTTTTATTTAAATTTTAATTACTATTGCATAATGACATGCTTATAAACGTGTTGGAGAATTTTCTAACAAGGCCATTCATTAGGATTTCCTTAAGATTTTATTTTAAACTGTCTCCACTCAATTTTAGGGATTTTTGTTTTTCAGATAACCCAACATACTAAAAGAGAACATATAAAAGGGACACAATTTCAATTTTAATTTAAGTGTTATGGGTCAACAGAAGGAATTATAAAGGAGCATGGTTGACACATGTAAGGATATTTATGTTTCCTTGTTTAAGTGATGAATTTGTTAGTTGTTACTACATAAATAAATTCATCTTTGTTTTCCACTCATAATATAAATATACGCATCTAAATTTTCCTTAATGTCCTAGCTAGTGCCTCATCCACATGTCAAATTAGTTTTCATTTCACATTTCCTTGAATATTATAGCCCATATTATTAAAAATATAATAGAAAAGGAATGTAAAGGATATTTGTATATTCAATTTTTATTTTCAACTTTCAATTGATCAATTCATATAAAATATTGGCTAGTTAATTTTTATACAAATAAAACATTTTCAAATGTTATTATATTTGGTTGAATATTCATGCAATTGTGTGTGTGTGTGTGTGTGTGTGTGTGTGTGTGTGTGTGTGTGTGTGTGTGTGTGTGTGTGTGTGTGTGTGTGTGTGTGTGTGTGTGTGTGTGTGTGTGTGTGTGTGTGTGTGTGTGCGTGTGTGCGTGTGTGCGTGTGTGCGTGTGTGCGCGTGTGTGTGTGTGTGAGTGAGAGAGAGAGAGAGAGAGAGAGAGAGAGAGAGAGAGAGAGAGAGAGAGAGAGAGAGAGAGAGAGAGAGAGAGAGAGAGAGAGAGAGAGAGAGAGAGAGAGAAGAGAGAGAGAGAGAGAGTGCATGCACGCGTGCATATCAAATTAATTTTTAAAATATTTTTTGTATTTGAATGGTAAATATTTACTAATTTAATAATTATCAATAAATTTTCCATCAATGTTTATCCCTAAATTTAGTAGTTTTCACCCTTAACCTCTTTTGTGATTTTATAATCATTGAAGAGTGTTGCTTCAACTATTCTTATTCCAAATTTTATATTTATCACATTAGATAGGATAAATATATAAGAGGATACATAGAAGCGCTCCAAGATGGCACTACTTTTTTATTTGTGTTATGTAGCTTAAATATGTTTGTTGATAGTGTTTATTTTTAATTAAAAATTTGATGTTATTAGTCCTATGTATTTCAATGGTTCTTTGTGTGTTATTTTCTCCCAATTAATCTTTCTTTTGCCTTCCTAATTTTAGTCACCATTGATCTCAAAGATTAAGAAATAGGCCACATATAAGAACTTCAATGCTTTAGGATATATATATATATATATATATATATATATATATATATATATATATATATATAGAGAGAGAGAGAGAGAGAGAGAGATAGATAGATAGATAGATAGATAGATAGATAGATAGATAGATAGATAGATAGATAGATAGATAGTTGAACTACTGAAAGGAATTACAATTTCCATTTCCCTCATGGTAAAGTTAGCAGGAAAGAACATGAATTATAAAAATTTTAATGTTATTGATCATAGTCAATATTTAATTCATAAGATAATCATTATTATTATAGTGTAGTCTCTAAGAGTTGATGAAATGAGGTGTTTTTAACAATGGAGTTATGGGTTAAATTGGATTACTATATGAACCTATAAAAGCTTTTTAATAGTAAAATATGGTGATTTTTTTAATATTATCTAGTATCAAATATGTAATTTAGGATTTTTTTTTCTATATTCATAGCTAGATTTTTTATTATTTAAAAATTACAAATATTTTATGTTTATTTAATTTTTTAATGTATAAAAGAAATAATTATTTTATTGTATAATTTTAGAGGAGTTACTATAAGTGGTTGGGGAGCTTTCATTTTTATGGGAGATTAATTTAAATAACTTGATTAAAATAAATTAGTTACCATAGGATTTGGATAGTTGAGTCATATTTCTTCTCTTAGTTTGGAAGGTTAAGATAGTTTGTAAGAGATTTCAAGAAATTTTGAAAAACTTACTTCATTAGAATATCCAAATTTGGAGACTTGTCAAGGGATTCTAAGAAGATTGTTAAAATGTAAAAAAAAGACATTTTATTTAATATATTTTGTAGTGACATGTGTACTTAATTCAATCTTGTCAATGGAAGTGTAACTATATCTTACGAATTTTCATCATGGAAGGGTTGGATGACTAAATATCCTTCAACTTGAAACTAAGACCAAACCTTAAAATTTGATCACTGAATATAATGGATGGTTAATGTTATTTTTCAAATTAATGTCTCATACAACTTGAAATATCAATAACTCATGCTAATATTTTCAAAAAATCAAATTTGTGAGCCAAATTTTATGGCAGGACTGATCTTTTTGGGTAGAATGAACAATGTGCATCAATTTTTTGTTTGTGTAGTTATTTCCAGCTCACTAAAAATGAAATATTTGCGGAACATATTTCATCCACTCATTAGGAGGGGGAAATGTTGTGTTATTCATGCTCCAACTGTTGATTGGGTATGGCCTTAAATGCTTACTCGAATAAATGCACACACTTATCAACATAATAAGATTTCATAAAACTGGATGGATAAAACAAAAAAAACTTTTCATTTAAAAGGAATATGAAAACATTGACTCGAATGGTTTTTCATATTCTCCAGAGAAGCTAATCATATTATTATGTCAAGACCCTAGGGAGAAATTCATAACCACTACTTTGTTGAGATAGGCTTGAAGATAAGAGGATTTATTTTTATTCAAATCATTAGACTTGAAAATAATTTGATCCTCTCACCTCTTCTAGACCTCCATTTTAGATCTATTGGATGCAATTCCATTTACCTACATTTGTGGGTCTTTAGGACATAAATAGATGAAACATATTTACTTATGCCACCCATTATGCCATATACATAAAAGGCCACTTGAATCCTGAATTTTAGAAGTGGATTATAGGATTCCCTTTCCATGGAGTTGAAATACACTCTTCTCATAACGCTAGATGTAACATTAAACTAGGCTCATTTAATAGAGTAATTAAATAATGTTTAGCATAGCATCTCTTTGTGTTTTTCTTCACATCTAATTGATTCTATAATTATGAATTCCTCATCACAACATCATCTTTTAAGGATCAAAATTAATATTATCCTCATCCTTCTTCTTATTCTGAATCCAATAAAGATAAACACATTTGTATCTATTGTAAGAAAAGAAGACATGATAAGTTCAAATGTTGTTTATTAAAGAAAAAAGACACTGATTGTAAATTTTGGCAATGAGGAAATACATTTTTTCCCCATCAAGACTACTAGTGACAAATAAAAATTTGATGAGTTAAAAGGTAGACTAAATAAAAGCAGATTAATGTGCAACCAAAATATGGGATGGAGTTGTGATATGTGCTAACCTTATATGAATTTTTAGTTTAATGTATAATCGATAATGGCTCACCTAAGAGCTTGACTTCTATATTCATTATCAACTACATTATTTTTTAATTTACCCACATCCTCATATGTACTCACTTATATGGAGGGATATTGGTTCATATTCTAAGAGCGCACACACTTGAACCATTTACTATTTTTCTTTCTGTTCAAAATTTTTGGACATTGTCACCTATGATGTGATCGACATGATTTTTATGGATTTTTTAGTTTGAAAAACCATATGGTATGATAGGAAATCTCATTAAGGTACATAAATTAACATATATACACTATTAAAATACAAAAAAAATTAACTAATAAGATGCACTACATGAACAAAAAATTGGTACTTAAATGTAGACAAACATGAAAAATAATAAATCAAACATTAAAATTGGCTTTAGTTTTAATAATATCGCAACATGATTCTACAAAAGGACAAGTTAATTTTTATAAAAAGAATAAAAATCTAAATCAATTTTTGAATTCATATAAAAATGTGTTTCAGGAGCCTCGAGAACTTTCTCCCAATAGAGAAATCAATTATACAATTGATATTATTCATTTTGTTCCTCTTCTCAATGCTCCATTGTATCATACTTTTATATTATAAATGTTTAGATTAAAAAATCAAAGTCGGTAATTTTTGTCCAAATTTTTCATCTAACCAAGTACTTATCCTTGCGCTTCTCTTATTCTACTTGTTCTCAATAAGGATGGTAGTTGGTGTCTTTATATATATTTTAATAAATTTAACAAGATCACAATAAATAATAGTTATCCAATTCCTCGTACCAATGATATTCTAGATAAAATTCATGGAGAAATATATTTATCGAATATTTATTCAAAAATTGGTTATCATCATGAAGATGGGTCTATCTAAGTGGTTAATGAGTACTTTTGTGTTCACTAATGCACCTACCACTTTTATGCATTTGACGAATGATATTTTAGGGATAATCTAGATAAAAATTTAAACATCTATCTTGATGATATTATTATTTTATGATGCACTTTTTATGGACACCTTCAACATAGAGAGCATGTTCCTCATATAGTACAATGAAAATAATTATTTTCCAATCAATCCTAGTGTTCTTTGTGTTAGACTAGAATATAATATCTTGGTTTTCTCATTAATTCCCATGGAATTAGAGTGGATCTAAAAATGCACAATTTCTTATAAAATGGCTAACTCTTTCCATCATCATAGGGTTATGAACATTTCTTAGTCTTGGTAACTTATATCACCAACTCATCCTTGGTTATTCAAATATGTTCTTACCATTGTATTAGAATATGAACTCACATTTAATTTTTTGGTTCTACAAAGGATCATGCCATTTCATTAAAAATATGTAAGAATAAATTGTACTCTTGACATGTTCTTGTGTTACCTGATTTATACTAGCATTTTTAAATTGAGACATATACCTCTGAGTTTTCATTTGGAAAAATTCCTAAGTAAATTATGTTAGTGTAGGATTTATTTTCCTCACTTTATATATCCTACATGGGATATTCCACCTCACTTTGAATTTCCCTACACTTATGGGATATGCTTTCTTAGGTGTACACTTGACCACACTATTTTATCTAGTGGTAGTTAGTACCCTTGACCAATTGTTTGTTGATTGGTTATTTTTAGGTGGAGGTTACCACTATTCTAGGTGAAGGTTTCCTTTATTCTAGGTGTATTTTGTCTTTATTCTTGGAGGAGGTTACACATTCACATCCTATATGTACATCACTTGCATTATTCTATTGGATCGTATTGAGTTGGAGCCATTTTATGTCTCTTGTATTTTATCGCATTATTGTTCTTAACTTGCATTTTTATATATGTGTGCTTAGTCTTGCCTTTGTGAAATTCATGTCTCATAATTCTCACCATTGCACTCTTTGATTCAAAATATCCATGGCATTATCCAATATGGCATCAGATCCACACTAGTATTGAGTTTGTCTAGTTGTTATTTTTCAAATTTACTTTCATATTGATGTTTTTTATTTGTAGATATGTTTGTATGGTGAGAGAGAGAAATAATAGAGATTAGGGTCTAGTTTTTGATCTTAATGGGCTCACATTTGAATCAAGGTTGAAACCCCTTCTTTACATTGTCACTAATCTCCCTGGAGGCCTTCACAGAATTCCAATGACATTTACATAGACTATAACATGTTTGAACTCTCATTAGGCTCTCCATATTTCTTGTGGGATCTATCATGGCCTTCACATGGACTCTCCATTCTTGGCTCACCAGTCTCTACGTACATTTATGTATTAATTTTAATAGCCCCACATTTTTGTCCCATGTCTAGCTCCTCAAACTCAGCCTCCTAATATCCTACTATTGTTTTCAACTATTGTAGTTCAATTGACACTCTTCATTTGTTAAATTTTTTCTATGCATTTCTAATTTTTAGGCTTGAATACTAATATCAACCCTCTAAAGATTTAAAAAATATAAAATATAGGTATGAGAGTCACATCCAACACCTCTATCGTTTGCATCTTCCATTGTTTCCCTTCCTTCCATTAACACCTTCCTCTATGAAAATGGTTATCTCCAAGCCTCCATACTCATATGGTTCTTATTTAGCAATGAAGATCTAGGAGGCTATCTCCATTGGTGTTGTATCTCCTCCTGTGTCACACTTGCAAATATCCAATGAGATTATCTCACCAATGGTGTATTTGTTTTGATCAAACCTTTATAGTGCATGCATAATGTCATCATACATCTATTTTTCTAGAACTATAAATTCCCATCACAACACCCAAGATTATTTTTTTGGTAGACCTATGCTTGAATAATGGTGGTTTTTTTCCTTTATCTTTGTTAAGTAAGAAAACCCTAATAGTGACCTAAAGAATTAAAATTTAAATTTTGTTTTAATTTTATTTAAAATAGATTTTAATTTTTTAGTTTTTAATTAAACACCTTCAAATAAGCCTTTTCCTATAAAAAGCACATAGGGGGTGTATGGGTAGGGTATTTTTTACTTTTTTTTGTTGAGGAGGTCACTAGTTCTATTACAATTCAAATGAGTAGTTGGAAAGCTAGGTCTACTCTCACCATAGGGCATTTTTTTAAAGTTTTAGTGCAAGTTTTATTAAATAGGCCTCATTTATGGGAAAGTAATATTGTAATAACTTTTGATCGTTATCTCAAAATTGAACTTCATCTTTTTCAAAATTTCATATTTTTTAATTTCTCATGAATTTTACCTATTTACATTTTAAAAATCACTAACATATAAATTGCCAAAATCTGGGAAAGTCAAACATAATTTTAAGGGGGGTGCACAAATTATTGTGATTCTTTCTTTCTGCATTTCTTTGATTTGTTGAAAACAAACTCACATTATCTACAATGTATCCTAATTTATTTTATTTTATTACACCATTTAACTATCATGAATGAAAGTCTTCCATGTCACTCACCTTGTGAAACAAGAAGCTCTATAGGATAACTATGGGTATACAAACTAAACTGGCTACAAATAAGTAAAAATGGTTTGACAAATGTGATGAATCTTTTGGGTTTATATGTATTTATGTGTAACTAGATATTTAATTTCACACTAAATTATCCAAAACACCTAATGATGTATGGGATACCCTAGGAAAACCTTTTGGGAATTTGGATGAGATGAGAGGGCATGAACTGGAAAATGAGCTAATTAATCTTAGTCTTAGTATTTTTGACACACTTCAGGACTATTTCACCAAATTCAAATATTTTATATTGAAAATAAAATAATTTAAAATTTATAATAAGGATTAATATCTCATCCTTTCCATCTTTTCAAAACTTGGACCTGACTATTTTGTTTTCATCTTCACCTTCCATGCAACGAAGAGAGCACTTAGTACTTCATGGACTATGCTCTCCTTTGATGATTTTACTACTGAATTGACTTGAGAATAATATAAATTAATTCAAATGGGTTGTCCAAAATCCATTAAACCACATTCTCTACTTATAGGACATGACAATAAAAATGTTTCAGAAGAGAATAAATAGAACACTAGGGATCATGAGAGCAAGAAGGAACAACCCACCACCAAAATAAACATTGACCCTTTCTCTTCTAGTGTTAACTCCAAAAAATAGAGGATAAAATTTTGGTATTGTATGGGAAACCATGATGAAATAAATTGTTTTAATAAGTAAATTCATCACCTCACGAATCTTCTCGAGAAAAATAATATAGGTGTTCTTGAGTCTATCAAACCATCTTCATCAACCAACCATTCCAAGGAAAATGACAATAAGAGAGGGAAAGAATTAGGAAAATAGAAACCAAATGGTAGAGATCTAGTTACATTAGTACCTCTATCTCCAACTTGGGTTATTGATCCCGGGGCATCACATCATATGGCTTCTTCACACGTAAAGTTCACTTCCTTAGAGCCATGTGACATGCCTTCTATTCGACTAGGTGATAATACTTCTACATAGGTTTTTAGGAGAGGGTCTGTTGATGCAAGTGGTGGAACATTTAAAAATGTTCTAAGTATTCCCTAACTATAAACTAATCTATTATTAGTCTATCATATTAATCACCTTGGTTAGGGCATACAAGTTGAGTTCACTCCAAATTCAATGTATATCATCGAGTTGTATAGTTACAGTATCTTTGCAGTGGGTTTAGTTGATCATGAGACTCAACTATATTCTTTATCCCACTTTTTTCCTCCTTTATATTATTTATCATATTCACCTATAGTTGATAACACTTTAGAGCTTGAGCATATTTCTAATGTTGATGACTTCTCTTCTACCACATATGATTACAATAGTGAAGGGGATGCATTTCCTCCATATCTTTGTCACCTTTCATGTCTTGAGGAGTTATTTATGGATTCACATATGTCTGGTCCACCATAGAATTTTTAGGGAGCATGATATATTATTTAGGACACATCAGACATTAGTCAATCTTACACACATTTGTAGGTCCTTCCACACTCCTTCACTTCTATTTTACATACACCATCACTTCATGAAGTAGTTGTCATTCATACTTTGCATGAGAAGCATAGTCCCTTGTACATGAACCACACCTTGGTGGGATATCCATAAAATACTTAGTGGATTCATTCACCTTTTCATGGTGATCAACTCTTCACTATATCTACTTCTGATCCACAATCACTCCATGAAGTTACTTTGTAGGATATAGGGTGGCTACAGGAAGTTGTAGCTTCGAGTGGGGATTTATAGTCCTACCTTCTATTCTTTGTCTCTCTTTTATGGGGGAGTTTTTTTCCATAGGTTTTTCTATTTTTACTCCAATTTTTTGGAGTTTCATTGTACATGGGTACCTAATTAGGCCTAGTTTTCGAGACCCATTTTTGTTTTCACCCACCTAAGTTGTGCTTATAGGGGTGTTAATGTAGGATTTATTTTACTCACTTTATTTATCCTACTCAGGATATTCCACCTCACTTGGATTTTCCATACACTTATGGGATATTCTTGCTTAGGTGTATACTTGACCACAATATTTTAGCTGGTGGTAATTACTACCCTTGACTAGTTGTTTATTGACTGGTTATTTTTAGGTGGAGGTTAGCACTATTCTAGGTGGAGGTTGCCTTTATTCTTGGAGGAGGTTAGACATTCACCTACTATATGTACATCACTTGCATTATTATATTTTATCATATTGAGTTTGAACCATTTTATGTCTTTTACAGTTTATCTCATTATTATTCATAACTGGCAGTTTTGTATGTGTGTTTAGTCTTGCCTTCATGTAATTCATGTCTCACATTTCTCACTAATGCACTCTTTGATTTAGTAGATCCATGGAGTTCTCTGATAGATTGTCCATCCCATGGCATATCATTATAAGACATTTTCTACTATAAAAATAAACTATTCAACACATAATGAATAGGTATGTGCCTTATATCAATCCTTTAAGTATTGGAGGAATTATCTTCTTGAAAAATAAATTTTTACTTTCTAACCCAAAATTTCCAACATGAAACATGTCCATAAAAAACACATTGAAAATTATTTTGTGTGTGCATATATATGTGTACACATGCACGCACACACATGCACGCACGCACGCACGCGCACGCACACACACACACACACACACACACACACACACACACACACACACACACACACACACACACACACACACACACACACACACACACACACACACACACACACACACACACACACACACACACACACACACACACACACACACACACACACACACACACACACACACACACACACACACACACACACACACACACACACACAAGCACATGCACGCACACGCACACACGCACACACACACGCACACACGCATGCACACGCACGCACACACGCACACACACACACACATATTTATATATGCATATATACATATACATATATACATACGTACCTACATATATATACATATGCATACATATATATGCATATACATATACACATACATACACATATTCATATACATGTGTGTGTTTGTGTGTGTATGTGTGTGTGTGTGTGTGTGTGTGTGTGTGTGTGTGTGTGTGTGTGTGTGTGTGTGTGTGTGTGTGTGTGTGTGTGTGTGTGTGTGTGTGTGTGTGTGTGTGTGTGTGTGTGTGTGTGTGTGTGTGTGTGTGTGTGTGTGTGTGTGAGTGTGTGTGTGCGCGCGAGGAGGGGGGGAGTGGGTGGAGGCGGCGGGGAGGGTGAAACTATGATCTAAAATAGGTTACAATATATTTTATATGTGATTACAAGCATAAATATATGAAAATATTTAAAAAATCCAATGTATATTTTCACACAATTAGCCATTTTCAAGATGAACAAAGTCTAATTATAATCAAATGGCTATAAATAGGCACTAAAACCATCTCTACTTTATGGTATTCTCTTTAGATTGGAACATAAGTAAATAGTGGTCCAAAAAGGATGAGGATATATTTTATAGGATTTTGAAATGAATGTAAATTATTTTGATGGATTTTATTTTCTTTTTGGCTTGTTTGGCCCTAAATGATTTTAAAAACTACTTAAAATCATAGTCACCAATCATAAGCTGGTATAATCAAATGCTATGTTTTTACTATAAAGAAAAGGGTATATGTGGAAGATAGGGGTCCAAAATAAATGAAGGTAAGCTTTTATTTACCTTAAAAACCACTTTTTACTAATAATACATGACATAGAACTCAATTCATGTAGGATTAAACATTGAAATCAATAACAAAATGATGATTAGATGTAGAATAAAACCTCATATTGAAATGCCATTGAAATTACTAGTGGAAAGCACATTGATATATGCCTTTGAATGTCATGTGTTATAAATCTAGTAATCTATGCAAATCCATTGATTAAAAATATTTAAGGATTAATGAAACCATAGTGTTAATGGGATTTTCACAAAATTATGTCAAGTTAAAAGCCAATTTACCAAATAATACTATTTTCCACACTTCCATTGCACTCTACCTAATGAGTGTCTTGCATTGGGATATTATTCTCTCGTAACGATCTCATGTATCTTATTTTCATTACCATATATAAAAAATGAGATGTATTTTCAAATATATGTGTATATATTATGTGGTGTAGACATCCCTATATATACCTAACGTTGTACTTCACCCACTTGATACTCATTACTCAAAATAGTATTTATAAAACCCATAACCCTTAAGTGCACCCTGTTATACTCGTCCTAATTTTAGTGGGTTAAAAATAATCAATAAGAATTCATGATATATTATATTGTTTGCTTAGTGATTCCCCCATGATTTTATAAAAATTAACATATGTAATTACTTTCTTGTAATAATGTAATTATTATAACCATTTGACCCATAAAGGATGAGAGATGAAATAGATAACACAGGAAGATAGAATAATGTTAGCATGCCTTGAGTATCTAGTATATCACACATAGATATATAAATCACATCCAATCTAATAAAATTAGAGGAAGAATTTATACTTTTGCTCATGTGAACATTCATTCTCAAACTTGCTACATAATATACACATATGTACTTTCCTTATTGTTTTAATTTAATAGAAGTTGAATCATTCTAATTATACTTCTAAATTTGAATGTGTTTTGGTTTACTATTGTTATGTTTTTACTCTGTACATTCTATAAACCATGACTTACTAAAAATTATAGAGTTTAGAAATGCATTGACATCTTGGGTCTCATAGTGGATTGTTGTATCAAGTTCTATAATTCATAAGCTGAAATGGAATTGGTTTTCTAAGAGAAACATTAGTTATTGAGGTATGTCAATAGGAACATAAGTGAAAACTTACGACAATGACACTAAGATCAAATCCAAGTAAAAGATGAATTAGAATCTATATTTTACATCTAGCATCATACAAAATGGCTAGCCAATGCATAACACACTATCTAAATTTTCCGCACATATGAAAAATTTGTCACACAAGGGGATGTATTCTAAAAATTCCATAAAAAAGAAAAATAATATAATTTATTTTATGTGATACAAAGGTATTAATAACCAAGGTAACAAGTAGTTACATTAAAACCACATAAGCCCACACAACAATTTTGAATGTCATGCATAAAACTAATTGATTTTGTTGTTACAGGTATCACATAAATAGATGGCACTAATCTATATGCCACTTGTATGAGAAACAAGTTCACTTCCATAAAGACCTATTAAGAGAGATAATGTCTCTCCCACATCAATTTTTGGGTGCAGATTCAATTTCTTCATGTTACCATTGATATTTTGTGTGAGAATAACATCCTTTCTTCAGAGAAACCCCCATATCTAAATATTATCACTAAATCACATCCTAAACCATAATACTTCAGTTGGATTCAATAGGTTAAATATATACAATTCTATTGGAGATGCACTTCCAAGTATAAATTCAATCCTATAGAATACATAGTCACCTATGACATCTCATCACTTGAGATTTGTAAAATTTACCTTAGAAGGTATATTTATAAGATTTTTAGCCAAGACCACTTGATCAACAAATGCACATGATGGAGTGATCTCATGATTTTAGCAATCACACATCACCATGAAGCTACTATTAAATGAAATCATGTATAGAAGAATATTATAAAGAAATAAGAGAAAATAGTGAAATAATATATATCATCCTGAATAATCAATACAAAGGGAGAGAGGTGCATATATAGGTTGGAGAGGGAAAGATACCACACATTCTAGTGAATATGAGTCTAATCTTACCAAGTAACCAAAATGACCTCTAGAGGCCTAAGCAAGCTAATCCAACTGTGTAGGCAAAACCCACTGAGAAAAAGGCCTAGACCAACAACCCCTATAAGTGCAACTTTGGTGGGTGATGATACAAAAAATGGGTCTCAAGAATAAGGCCTAATAAGGTACCATATACAATGTAATCCCTCATACATAAATAAAAGGTGAAAACATGTAGGGAAAAAATCCCCCCAAAAAGAGAGACATAGAAGAAGTGAAGAGGATAGAAGGCCTCCTCAAGATGATGAAGTTACCAAAGTAGACCACACCCCACAAAAATCTCATAGATCAATGAAATTTCTCTTAGTGAAGGATTTAGTGAAGATATCAACAACCTGCTCTGAAGACAAAAAAAAATACTAAGTCAATGACATGCTCATAAATTATCTCCCAAATGAATTGCATGTGAATCTCAATGTGTTTGGTCCTCTGATAAAGGACCAGATTATTGATAATCTAAATGGTGTTTAGGTTGTCACAAAATATGAATGTAGGCCACCTGATTTGGATACCAATCTCAAAAAAAATCCTCTAAATATAAATAGCCTCAGTAAAATTGTTAATAGTTCCCCTATACTCTACCTCTATGGAAGATAGAGCAAAAACATTTTGCTTCTTTCTCAACCAATTAATGGGACCATAACCTAATGATAAATTTTAACCTAAATTAGACTTACAACTCTCAGTGTCACCAACCCAATCTAATTCTATGTAGCCAATCAAGTCAAAATCTGAACCAACCTTATAGTGTATCCCATACCTATATGAACCTTAAATGTAGTGAAAGATCCTCTTAGCTACTTTATAGTGTAGCTCATGGGGTTCCTACATGAATCTCAAAATAATTCCAATAGCATAAGAGATGTTGTGTCTAGTGTGAGTCAAGTAAATAAGGTTGTTAACAAGTTATCGATACAAGGTATCATCGACTAATGTAGTGGAACAATCTACCTCAAGTTTGACTCTAGATAGGAATGGAGTAAGAGATGGCTTACAGTTAGCCATATGAAATTATGCCAATATATTAAGAGAGTACTTAGGATACATAAGTGAAATCATTGAATCTATCTGAGTGATTTCAATGCTAAGGAGTAGTGTTGTAGGCCCAAGTCAATCATGGAAAATTTATCTTGAAGAGTTTTCTTCATTAGTGAGATAGTCGAAGAACTCCCTATGATCAAAAGGTTATAAACATACAAAATAAGTATAAATAATGAATCATCCTACCATAATAAATACACATTGGGGTTTGAGTGGCATCTAGTGACACCTAAATTAAAAAGGAAGGAATCCATTTTGGCATACCAAGCCCAAGGGGCCTATTTAAGGCCATAAATGGATTTCCTAATTTTGCACACTAAAGAAGAATATTGAACAAAACCAAGTGGTTACTTCATATAGATATCCTCCTCAAGGTCTCTATAAATAAATTCACTCTTCACATCCATATGGTGTACATTCCATACATATGATACAACTACATCAACTATGAGTCTGATCGATTTCATCTTAGCCATAGGTGCAAAAGTCTCTGAATAGTTGATGCTGACTACTTGTAAAAATCCCTTGGCTACCAATCTAGAATTTTACTTGTCAACATACCCATTTACAACATACTTAGTCTATATCCATTGACATCAAATCATCTTCATTCCCTTAGGAAGAAAATTCAAGTCCCAAGTGTTATTGTTAATCAAGGAATCATATTCCTCATCCATGGCTCTATCCCACTCAGGTATGCCTAAAGCCTCTCTAAAAGTTTAAGAATCTAACATAAAAGAAAAAAAGGCATGTGGTCCACTCTAAAAGTCTACCTAGGTACATTTATCATCATATGGATCCCATGCCTAAGTGTCTACACTCTTAAGTGTTTGCCTAGCCCAAAGAGGCCTAAAATGGGTGAGCCAGGTGTTGAATCCTCATCCTCCAATGCATACCTAAAATTGGATGAGGATGACTCCCCATCACTCTAATCACTATCAAAAATAGAAGAAGAAGAATAAGATGTGACCTCTACCTCAAGGACTTATTATGAATGATCTGAATCCTCGAATTGCTCATCCAAACTAAGTGAAACTGATGTAAAGAGAGAAATCTCAAGTAAAGAGTTGGTGGGACTCTCTTGAAACCTAACACTTCTCTTGATGAGAAATTGATGAGTCATAGGTGAATAATTCTATAACCCTTAACCCCATCTAGATACCCAATAAAGATGCAAGGTTTGGATTGAACCTCCATAGCCTTGCATTTCTTTTTGGGAATGCATGCCATCATCAATGATCCAAAGACCCTAAAATGTTGCACCTCTAATTTCCTATTATGTCAAGCTTCCTAAGGAGTGATTCCATTTAAATCTTTATGAGGAACCTAGTTCTGAATGTAACATGCACAATTGATGGCTTTTGCCTAGAACTATGGAGCCAATAATCTAGAGTGAATCATACAGTTGGCTATCTCTTTCAAGGACTAATTATTGCATTCTAATAATGGGTGTATGATACTATATGCTAAATTTCAATCCCCTCAGTGGTACAAAATTTCTCAAATCTATGGTTGATATACTCCCCCTTATTTTTTATTTGAAGGATTTTGATGCACTTTCTATATTGCTTCTAAACTAGAGCCTTAAAGTCTTGAAAAGTATCAAAAACTTCAAAATTTCATCTAATAAAGTAGACCCATGTGTATCTAAAAAACTCATCAATGAAGGTGAGGACATATCTGGCCCTAGTAAAATAAGGATGGGGAAACTGCTCCATGACATCATTGTGAATCAACTCAAGAGGTATTGAAGCTCTCCTAGCTTTTCCTTTGTTAAATTTCTCTTTGAGATATTTGTCAAGGGCACAACCCTCACAAATTCCCTTATAGAATTCAACTCTAGACAAGCTTGTAACCATATCCTATTAACTTAGCTACTCAAGATAGAGGTAGTTAAGATGGCCAAACCACTCATGCCATAGCCTACTAACTTCATATGAATGGGTAAGTAATATGGTAGGAAGAATGTCTAGCATAAAATGGGAGATGTATAGCCTATAATGGTGATTATCCCTCCCCAATTAAATTTTAGATTCAATGTGTATCTCTTTGATCTTAAATAAATTTGGTGTGAACTTGACTCTCATGGCCTACCCTATGTGGGTAATTTGATACACTAAAAGAAGATTAGTTGATAGTGAAGGTACACTTAGAACATTAGTGAATGTTCCACCTTTGACTTTAATAGTCCCTCTTTATACAAACTCTATTATAGTTTCATCACCCAAAGTGAAGAAGGCATGCCACAGGGCTCTAAGTCAAGAAACTCAACCTCTAACAAACCCATATGGTGTGAAGCACTAGAGTCGATAACCCAAGATGAAGTAGATGTGGGAGCTATTACAAATAAAGATTTTCCCTTAAGTTTCTCCTTCCCTTTTTCCTTTGCATTAGAATATTATTTGGCTGATGATGATTATTTGATAGACTCAGGGACCCCTATATTATTTTTTTCTAAGAGATATGTAAGGTGGTATATCTATTTTTTCATACACTTGTGCTCATCATGCACATTTTTCTTTCAATAGAACTTAACCTTTTCTCTCTTAGGTTTCCCTTTAGAGGAGGAGGTTTTAGTTATATTTTTGTAGTAGTTTTCTATTCTTTCTGCTTCTCAATATCCTTACTCGTTTGTTTCTTATCCTTGTTGTTAGAGGCTTTCTATTTCCCTTTCTTGGCAATGAAGGCCAAAGGTGTGGAAGACTTGAGGGTTCCCATCAAGATCAATTTAGCCTGTTTCATAGTTAAATCTATAATTAATTCATCTAAGGATGGAATTTTATCATTGGCTCCTATGGCTTTCTTGGTCTTATAAAAGGTAGAAATAAATACAGAGTAATCAAGTCCTAATTTTGCAAGCACAGAAAAAAACTAACTGCTCATCTTTCTTCTTAGTTTCACACTCTTTTAACTTCAATCTAAGTGACTTAATATTGGTGAATAATTCCTCCAATGTGTCAAATTTTATATGGCTCAAACTAATTATCTCAATCTCATGACCCCTCATGGTGTTAATTTAACCAAACAAGCTATTTACCTATATAGAGGTAAAAATTATTTACATATATGTTTTTCTCTTTGCATTTATTAGGATTGCAGTTATTTTCACATATGTTTTACTCTTTGCATCTGTTAGGGCTGCATTTGTTTACATAAATGTTTTGCTCCTTGAATCTAATTTAATTTACTTCTCAATAATTAATGAAAAAATAACATAACCAAAAACATAAAAGTCATGAATGGTCTTATGTTCGACCATTATTCCATGGGTGTAACATCTTATAATGATCTTACACTAGTGTATTATGCTCAAAATTTTAGACCTTATTCCTAATGAAAATAGAAAATATCCTAATATACAAACTCTATTTCATTGGCTCATATTTTATGTATCCTATATATTAAAGCAAGGTTAAAAATCATGCATTATAATCCTTTTCATTATTGTCATTTTTATAGAGGTTATGAAATGCATTTACTCTATCATTTAAGTAGATATCCAATGATTGGTGTTGTCTTTCCTTGGACATCACCCAAGTGACTGTGGGCATATCTAAATTCACAATTAGTTATTCATAGTCCCAACACAAGGACACTTCATATAAAATTTATAAAATAAATAACATGTCCATACTATTTATTGAAAAATATCTTATCCCAAATCACCTTTTCATACCTATTAACTAAGCATCAGCTTCCCTAACAAAGATTCATCCATTGAATTTAAGACCCTTTTCACTTTATTTAATTTATGAGTAATTCCATCCAAGCTTAGTGTGTGTCAACATTGCCATGAGCTCCCCTAGTAGATGATATTGCATGTATTATATTGGTATCTCCCTCTTGCTGAAAATTATGTTCATAATCACACCCATGGAATGAGTTTATCCTAATCCTTAATTTTTCCCTTGAGCCATCATATCATTTAATTCACTTAGTAATACATGTATTTCCATGTCAATGGGTATCACAACTACAACCTATTCTCTATCTCTAAAATATTCTCGAATAACACAACTTCAATATAAGGTTTTTTCTCTTTTCCTTATATATTTTGATCATGGTGATTTTAATTTTATGACATCAAATCATTCCAATAAGAGATCCAACTTTTTTTAACATAGCATAATACAAAAATCATGGTTGGTCAAAAAGGATAAAAGTTTTGAACCATGATTTGATACAAACGTGTATCACCCTCATGTGTTACTCGATACCTAGTTACAAAACATTTATTATTGAAAATAGAACATGATAGCATAATAATATAGATTTACATACATTCACACACTAATAGTTTTTCACAAATTTTTCATGAAATTAACCACAACCAATCTTATCAAATTAATAAGTGGGATAGTTGTGTTACAACTATATTTAGTCAATGATTAAGTATGTGATGTTTTATTCATATATTTTAACCATTACCCATATGGTACATTTTCTCTTTCTATTACCCAAGTTCAATACACTATTTTACATGAAATCTATTACATTCTTCCAAGGATAGGACATTATTTATGAAGAAAACATGAAACACATTTTGCCATAAAATATTTGAAGATTCCTTATGAATATACACCCATTGTCTTATTGGAAGTTAGCTTGGAAGTGATAATATATTATTAAATGGGTGTCTCATTCATATACCTCTTTCCCAAAGACTTTCCTAATAATGTAAACTAAAATTGCTATCACCATATTGCGTCTAAAACCATAAGGACACAAATTTGACATGACATCACATATAACATAAATAATTCCTCATATATGATATGGGTAAATGTGAATAATCCCTTTTCTCTCTTTACCATATATATTTGCTCACCCAACACACACACACACACACACACACACACACACACACACACACACACACACACACACACACACACACACACACACACACACACACACACACACACACACACACACACACACACACACACACATGCATGCATGCACACACACACACACACACACATGTGCACACACGCACGTGCACACATGCACATGCACACATGCACATGCACACAATCACATGTATGTGCACACATTCACATGAACATGTGCACACACACACATGTGGATGCACGCACGCACGCGCACACACACACACACACACACACACACACACACACACACACACACACACACACACACACACACACACACACACACACACACACACACACACACACACACACACACACACACACACACACGCCCACACATGCATGCACACACACACACACACATGTGCACACACGCACGTGCACAAATGCGCATGCACACACACACATGCACACAATCACATGTACGTGCACACATGAACATGAACATGTGCACACACACACATGTGCATGCACGCACGCACACGCACGCACGCACACACACACACACACACACACACACACACACACACACACACACACACACACACACACACACACACACACACACACACACACACACACACACACACACACACACACACACACACACACACACACACATGCACATGCAAACATGCACACACACATGCACATGCACACACGCACACACACATGCACATGCACACACACGTACGCGCACACACATGCACACACGCACGCACGCACGTGCACACACACACATATTTATGTATATGTATATGTATGTGTATATGTAAATGTATATGTATATGTATATGTATATTTATATCTATATTTATATGTATATTATGGTAGGCATGTGCAAAAAATACCCCACATCAATCCACTTAAACAACCATCTCCAATAAATAATGAGTAACTACTATAATTATCAATGTCATGCCCAACACATACACCCTTATGATTGTGCTAAGATTTAGTATGAATTTCAAAACCCACCCACTGGTTTCCAAAATCATTTCTCTAAAAAGGGATATAATTTTCAAGCATGACTATTCTTTAATCTCCTTCCTTGAAAAGATAAAATAAGATCAAATGACCTTGTAAAACCATACAAAAAGGAAGTAGTCATGAGGGACCTAACTAAGTCAAACCCTTATTTGTAGACAAGTAATAAATCAACAACCAATATATACCAACATCTAATATAGTATAAATTCAATATCTTAACCCAAGCATATTTATATTTATCAATGAAAAAAATAAACTAGTATATTATATATTCCCTTCACTAATCATCTATTTTGGTTTTGGTACAAGGTTGTTGTTCTAATACTTGAATAAATGTCTTGTCAATTTAGATATAAATGTATTTTCACATGCATGCTTGTCATCTTATTTCCTATAATGTGTCATTGAATTCATGTACTTATATAAATATATATTTTATATACAAGTGATTCTATTGATCATTTTGGTTTTCATATATAAGATTTGATACTTTATATAAAACTAAGTGAGAAATTGTATACAAGAATATTTGATTTCTATTACTAACATTCCTCCCTCTCTATGAGCTGAGATAGACATAAGCATTGTTCCTACAATGTCATATGCACAAGCATTGATAGAGGTATATATTAGTTCTAGTAATTTTGAATTGTAAAGATAGACTTATTTTAATAATTTTAGAACATGTACTTGGAGAAAATATAACTTATGTAAATGGATTGTGTATGTAGGGTTGTCCTATGATATTTTATAGTCCCAATCAGATGGCAATTGGGGTAACTTTTGATGTTCCTCCCATATTTTAGATGCCTATTCATATAGCTAAGCCTGTTAATGACTTGTTTGAGTTTGAAAAATAGATTGAGCAGGATCACGAGCTTGCCGTAAGTAGACATGTTTAAATGATTTTTAATTATAGTTTAAAATTAATTTATTAATAATTATTTCAATGTATTTTATGTTAATTTCATAATAATTATTGTATTTGAATAGGCTCAGCTACAAGCTATCTATGAGCATAGGACCCAAAGTAAGACCTTGGAGAAATATAAGGCATTATAGGGGTCTCCATCTACTAGCAGGGTATCCTAGGGAGAGTCTTCTTTGAATAAGGCAAAGAGAGGGAGGTTATTTGATGAATAGAATGTCTTATACATGAGATGTAAATTTTTGTATGCTTCTATGGTAATTGATGAATTTTTAGCATTATATATATGCACATATGACATTAAACTAACATTAGATACTATGTTGGTAGATGTAATTTTTTGTATGCCTATCATGGAAATCTATGTATTATTGACATTGGACACATGTGCCTATAGTGTATTCCTATCATGGAAATCTATCTAATTATATTCAATTTCTACTTCATTGTATGTTATTGTATAGTTCTATTTTGATCTTCCAAATTATTATATATAAAATTTCATATTTAATGTTGTACACACAAATGAGGATTAAAAAATTATTTTTTTCAATGCTATAAATCTTAGATCTCCAATATTTTTTTAAATTAATGTTTTTGTTTCATTGTGTGTAGTGTAAATGGATAATGACACTCTTATCACTTAGGCTTAATGGCCTTATTCTCTTTATACTTGAGTAGGAGTCAGTCTTCTATCATACACCTCAAGAAGTCAATATTATATCATATATGGTCTTACATGGTCAAATCACACCTAACTTAAACTAGTACAAGTGCTCAAACACACTTCAACAACCAAATTCATTATCAATCTATATAGGTCTTGTATATCACACTTCATTCTCAATCTATATATCATTATCTACAAAAAATTCATACTCCTTTTTTGAGAAAACAACACTTTAATTTCATACTAGAATATTATAAGTAAAATAGGGTATATGGGTGTATTTCCCACTCACTTTTTTCTAGGTCTGTATAGGTTCAAAATGTTTTAAAAATAATAGCATGATAACTCACAACTTACGAAAATGATGGAATCACTCAAAGCTCCCTTACTTGATAGTGACCTATAATCACTTCTTGGTTACCACTTATAGTCATTCATCAACCTACAAACTTACACAAATGACAACATATTCATGTCTTCAAGGACATTCAAGGATAACATGAAACTAATGCAATCACATACAATGAATGTATAATTTACAAAAATTCACTTCCTAGGTCAATTAATAAATAACAACTAATATTTCAATATTTCAATTACCACCTAATAGGTCAATAGGCCAATATGTCAATAGGTCAAAGTTGTCAAAATTGTCAAAGTTGTCAAAGTTATCAAACTTGCCAATAGGTCAATACATCAATAATGAAATTACTCAATACTAATGAATAGGTAAATAATTCAATTAATCAATACCACCTAATAAGTCAATAGGTAAATTACCACCTAATAATTCAATAGGTAAATTACCACCTAATAGGTCAATAGCTTATTAGGTCAATATACCCAAATAGGTCAATAGGTCAATAGGTAAAAGTTGCCAAAGTTATCCAAATTGTCAAAGTTTTAAATAGGTCAATAGATCAATTACTCAATACCACCTAATAGGTCAATAGGTCAAAGTTGTCAAAGTTAAAAAAATTGTCAAAGTTGTCAAAATTATCAAATTTGTTAAATTTGTCAAAATTATCAAATTTGTTAAAGTTGTCAAATTTGTCAATAGGTCAATAGATCAAAGTTTTTAAAGTTTTCCAATTTGTTAAAATTTTTAAATTTTCCAAAGTTTTCAAAATTTTCAAAGTTCTCAAAGTTGTCAAAATTTTCAAAGTTGTAAAAGTTGTCAATAAGTCAATAGGTCAAATTGTCAAAGTTGAAGTTGTGATTACAGAACTCACGTTATGATGATTCATAAATAAAAAATAACACTACCAAAATTTATAAGGTGTGGATAACATATATAACTAAGTTCATATCCTCCCTTCAGGATTGATCGACAAACCCACCACCTATTCTAGCCTCAAGAACACCCTTCCCAATACAAAGAAAAATGAAATTTTTTAGCCTAAGTCCAAAAGTACATAAAATGAAAATTATAAGTCATTTGTATGAACCATCAGATCCCTCACATACCTATTTAATCTCCTTAATCTCATCTTGGAGCACTCACATAGAAGATTCAAGATAAATCTATTAGACCAGTTGTGGTGAGGGGTCTAAAAATGCAAGTTTTTAGCAGTGAACAAGCAACTTCTCAAGCTCCAGTTATTATTTCTAACTATAAGACCTCCAAGTAAAAAATTATCACTTTTATCACATCCAAATAGGAAAATTACATGTTATCACACCATTATGATGTTTGAATCCACCCAAAAGTGCATTTTCACTATCATTTTGGAGAGCAGAAACACTAACATTAAATGTTGTCAAAGTTCAAGTTGTGCTTACAAAACATTGGTTCTAATTATTTTTGAGTTAAAAATAACACCACAAATACATACATGGGGTGTATAACATCTATGACTAGGTTATTTTAATCCCATCAGGCATGATTGACAAAACCACCACAAATTCCAGCCTCAAGAACACCCTTCACAATACAATAAAAATGTATTTTTTTAGTCTAAGTTCAAACATGCATAGAAATAAAAATATGATTAATTTTAATTAAATATTAAACCTTTCACATACCTATTTAATCCCTCTAACCTTACACCAAAACACATAGGTGGAAGCTTAAATATGAATCCGTTAGAGAAGTTACAGTGAGGGGTCTAAAAATGCAAGTTTTTGTCAATGAACAAGTAACTTCTCATTCTAAAACATGCATTTATATCTCCAAGACCTCCACCTAAAAATATATTGTTTTTATCATGTATAGATAGGAAAATTACATGTTATCACACCTCCATGATTTTTAAATCCACCCGTAAGTCCATTTTCTCTATCGTTCCAGAGAGTAAAAACAATGACAACAAATGTTATCAAAGTTTAATTTATGGTTCCATAACTCTACTTCTGATTCTTCCTGAGTGAAAAATGACATTGGAAACACATTCGAGGGGGTGGATAAGTTCTAAGACATGGTTCTTAACCTCCCATTAGACCTGATCAACAAACCCACCACCCATTCCTACCTCAAAAACAGCCTTCCCAATACAAGAAAATTGTATTTTTTACCCTAATTTTAAATACCCATAAAACCATAAGCTTATCTTATCTTCAATAATATATAATTATTTATGAATAGTGCTAACCACACAAAGGTGGAAGCTTATCTGGCAACATTAACCTATAAAAAAAATTAGTAAGTAATTAAAACTGGAATTTATATTTACTACCTATAAAATACAAAAAACATCTATTAAAATTGATTACATCCATATATCCATATGTCAACATATATCCATATGTCAATATAATGAACAAATACGATCTACTCTAACCTTGATTGTATCAATAATATTTTCATGGTCAGACTCCTAAACTTTTCATGGTTTCTTGTTTAATGGCCTCTCATGATTTTTTTGAAATTGAATATTCATTGCAAGGATAAAATTTGAATAGTGAAATATATTCTTGTACATTTCAAACTCTTCAAAAAACCAATTATCAGATTTTTTTATAGGATATCATCAATACTAAGTTCCAGTGACTACCACTATCCCAATTGCATAGTCAATGTGTACCCCATCTATAACTGGGGAAGTCAATTTTTTATTTATATCTACACAATGACATAAATAGTAATCAGTGCCTTCTTTGTTATCTTCATTTGCAATAATTACAAAAACACACCATATATCATAAAAAATCATTTTTGGTGACAATATGAACATATATTTAATGAGAATAAATTATACATAATGAAAAATATTCTACCTGGTTGCACTAGATCTGATACATGATCAAAGTCATCTAATGATGTCATATTTTTAAGTTACAATGTTGTTAGAACCTGAGATGTGTTTATTAGAATTAAATTTTTGGAACTCAAATAATACACCCACTCTTCTGACACACACTCATTCCTAAAAATTTCCCCACATGCAAAATAAAAACATGCCAAGTGGATCTTATGAACAGTCTAAGAACTTGCATTTGAGCTACAAAATGAGTGAAAGTCACTTAAACCCATTAAAGTCATACAATCCTCATACTTTGCCAAGTGTTCTTCCTCTATTAACCAAAAATGTCCATAAATAGTATTATTTAGTTGAGCACTATGATGCATGTTCTCATTACACCATTCAACCATAGTTTTTCCATCTGTCAAATGAACACCCTCTTCAAATCTTAACTCCTCCCTTGTAATGTCTCTTTCTAAACATGATCTATCACTGTCATGCTCCCATTTTCCATGTCCAACCTCAATGAAACTCCAAATATGTTATACAATAGTCGTAACATGAATCCTACTGAACCAATAAAATATAAGTGAATTTTTTAATTATGATGTGCAATTGTCTACCCAAAAGTAATGTTGATTAGAAGTAATGTTCCTCTGACTCAATTGTCCATAGAAATTATAAAAACAACCTTGCACATACTTTGAACAATGTGATATGTCATTGTTAATATGTAAATAGTACTCCCTTAATATTTTATATTTTTATTTTGTATTATTAGGTGCATGCATGAATGCTATATGCGTGAATATGGAAACTTGTGATGAGTTGTAATACTACAATTGAACTTCTATTTGGGGATTGAATGTGTAATTATTATAAAAATAAACTACTAAAATAATAGAACCAAGTGAGAATGTATCCTTTCATATCTTAAAATGTTCATCCAATGGTCTATTCTTGTGTGTGTGCTTTGCATAGTCATAAACCATCTTCTCTTAAAATTCTACCAAAAAAATTGAAACATGTATCTTTTTTGTAACATAATCACACCTTTTAGATTGTTTTCCATCTATTATTTAATATGTCAATAACTTATATTTTATTAAAATATCTAATTTCTATCGAATTACACTTTTAATCTCCTCATAGATATATATTTTTTTAAATTTAACAATCCAGCACAAATGCCATAATTTTCAATTGAACATGACTTGTAAAATAATTTCCCATAAGTTATTTTTTTAGAAGATAGTTGGAATAAATTTAGTATGCAAAGTACATTGAATATGGTGAAAAAAATCATAGTGCATTAAAAATTCAATATGTTGCCTATAACAAGTGGTGCATGTATGATTTATTTTAACATAAAAAGGTTTCTCCATCTCAAAGTTTCTTTGAAAAATAAATTTTTTGTGTATATTTTTACATACACTTAGAGTACAATTATGTGTGAGTAATATATAATAAGTGTTTTGGATGTGGTTAAAATTCATAAGAACCAACTTCTTTTATTCACGACGTCTCTTTCATTAGGTGAAACTCATCTATTTTATTTTCCAAATTGAGCAAGTATGTCTTTGAGAGTATTGGTTATAGCCTTGTCCTTTCATGGAAGTCTACTAGAGAATGCCTAGAAGTCATTGGTATTAGGTTTATTAAGTCTTTCATTTTTTTAAATTACTTTCATTAACATTTTTCTCTTTATATCAAGTGTTCAGCTTGTTTTTAAAATCAATTATTTTATCCATGTTTTAGCACTTACTACACAAGTTGCTATTGTACATTGGGTAGCATTACAATCTTTGTTGCATGATCTCGGGCCTACAATATGATATGAATCG
>JARHVA010000856.1:3867500-3882500 GCA_037957365.1 Torreya grandis | reverse complement strand
AATTGAGGATGACCAAGTCCTATGTAATTAATTTATTCATCCTAAAATATCAATCGAGGCCTTTTTCACCCCATGTAATGAATTATGTTCATCTAATGCCTATTGTTAATATTTTTTCCTAATTGCACATCATATTTAACAAATCAAGTATTTTATTTAGTATAATCTATAATTAAGAGTAGTTAGTCCCCATGAAAGGAATTCTTTCAATGTAATGTTGATTAGGTCTTTGATAGCACACCATATTAATGTAATTGAATATTTAATTCAATCTAGTACACAATCAAGGTTAAATGAGCTGTAAGAAGGGAATTGTGTCCATATGATGTCAATTAGGTCTCTAATTACATATTATATTATAAAAAACCAAGTATTTAGTTTAATTTGATACGCAATTAGGGCCAACCAAGCTCTATCCAAGGAAATATGCCCATCTAATGTCAATTTATGACCTATTGTCTCGATTGCACACCATATTGGGATCAAAGGAATAATAAATTAATTTATAGGTTAATACATCTCCAATTATCATTCAATGCTATCAATTCTTGGCGTGAACATTGGTCCCAAAAAACAATCTTAATCAACCAATATTTGATTTTAAGACTACTAGGCCTAATGGCTCCTATTCAGGTTTTAGGGTGTTGACAATATGTAACATGATCGTGTTATTAAACACTATGATCAAGTTATTAACTATATTATTATGGTGATCATGTTATTAACATGATCACGGTATTTGAATTTGAATTTAATTGCTACACCTTTTGACATTGGAATGGCTTGGATTCCTAAGCCAAAGGCCTAGACTATCAATATACAATCAAGTTTTGAAAGGTATGAAAATAAACAACAAATTTCAACATTAATTTCCAAATACACTAATAATTTTAACTTGAAATTTTTTTTAAAAAAATGATACCATCATGATGAGCATGCTCTTCTCTTTCCAAAAATATGATTTTAATAATTTTTAGATCAATTTCATGTTTCAAACTATATTTATTTCTAACTATGCCTTTTTTAGGCCAGTACATGTTGCAAACATACATGCCAATACATTTTCATGTAATTTGTCTTTTGTTGATCCAAATAAAAATATATATATATATGGTGACCAAGTATGCCTAATTCTACACACATTCAAAAAGAAATTGATTTTCATTTTTTTGAGGTAGTTAGGCATGTCTCATGAATGGCTATCCATTTTTTTGTCAGTTTTTAGGATCTATTTACTTCTTAAATTTGTGAAAAAAAGTATCCATTGAAAAAATAAAAAAATATAGGTGACGTGTTAGAAGATTTTAACTAAACTTTTCCCAAAAGGTTTCAAATAATATTAAATGCTTCTTAGAAAATGGTGCACATCACTATTTTCTATCTACTATATTTTAAAAAAAATATAATAGGAGTTCCACTTAAAATTTTAGATGTTTGACCTAGTTATACATAACCATTTTTTAAAAAAATACTGTTTTGGAAACTAGACTCGAAATTCTACATTTCATGTTTTTACACCATCATCAAATTTTGAGTGTAGATATCTCAAATTATGTACAAAATTTTAAATTCTATAAATTTGAAAAAAATCATGTCCGTGGGTAGGCCACTTTTTGTCCCCCCAAATTTGTAAACTTACCCCATCCAAATGCAAAAGAAATACATGTTTACAAACTAAGCCTAACTCTGTACGCATTAAAAAGACTATTGTTTTTTTTTTAGGTAGTTATAATGGTGTATGGTCATCTATCTTCTTCAAAATCATTTTTAGGATCTATTTACTTTTTAAAGTAATAAAAAATAGTATTATTGAAAAAATTAAATAAAATAAAGGTTGATAAATATATGATCTTATCTAAATTTCCACCAATAGTATTCAAAAAATATAGTTTAAATTTGGGGATGCACCCCTGTCTATCTACTATGGTTTTCTAAAAAATAGGGGCTCCCTCTTTGAAATTTAGGTGTTTGACCTAATTATACTTGACCATTTTTAGAATTAAATAATAGTTTATAAACTAGACTCAAAATTATACAATTCACATTCTTATATTATCTTAAAATTTTATCTGTAGCCATCTTAAATAATCTATACAAGTTGAGATTTCTCATTTTTACAAGAAAATCCACTTAAGTCACCCCTTTGCCCCTCCCAGTTCCATGAACTTACCCATAATTACATAATTATAGGTTACCTCTATGTTTGTTAATTATTGGTCTAGATCATTTTTTATTGAAGCAATTTTACATTTTTGTGGCATCTATATTGTGCTTCCAATGTTTTTCTCTCTTCAAGTCCTTTTATCTATTGACTTCTTGTCCTTTAGTTTTTTTGATGTGTTATAAATATGCACTATACATGCTTTTAGGTTTGTGAGCCCTTTCCACCCATTAGGAATTCTGAAGGGTTTATGGTCCCATTGATCTTCTTTTGATCTCATTATTTGTTGACTTATGCACCAATAAAATCCTAATTTTAATTCAATATATATACATGGGTTCAACTATACATTTAGCACATCAATGAATGAGACAATCAATTCAAGAAAATAAAGAAGGAAATCAAGAATCTAAACAAATTTGTAGAGCATCTAACATGTATGACTCGATGCATGCAAGAAGAGATGAAGCATTTATAGAGAAACAATTATCACTGAATATAATTATAGTGATTGTTACATTTCATTGGGATTCTTGGTTTAATTGTATTTTACTTAGTAGATGTTGTGACCATTATTTTATACTGTTGAAGGGCATGACAAGTACCTAGTACATAAAATTTTGTTGATCCTAAGCACATGTCCCCTAAAAAATCCTTTTCCTTATTTTTTATAAGTTAAAATTCCCTATTATAGTTTGATGAAGAAGATCACTTTCCTAGAAGTAGGCACGAGGATTCAAAATTATGAGTATTGTTTTTGGAGTGCCAATCTTGATCAACACATTTTTCAAATTAGATTGTTCATTTCTAGTGTCTGCTAAATATGTGTCTTCTATAGTTTTGGTTGCAAAAAACATGGAGCATGTAGTGATAGGGAGGTATGGAAGTCATTGCAAGTTTTATGGTAAATATCATTACCTTGTTAAACACCCTGATTATGTTACTTGAGTATGACAATGATTTCTAGATTGCCAAAAAATCAAGATACTTCTTTAAACCCTATTTTTGTCTGTTATTACTCTAGAATTATAATACTAATTAAGTACCATTTTATTTGTTTACATTGATTATGCTTAATTACATATTAATGGGTAGACACATTGCATTTTAATGTTAAAAAACATTCCCTTATTAAATTTGGTGACCATGTATTATATTGCTTGCTCTTTATCTTTCTAGGGTTAAAATTTGTCTCTTATTTTTTTTATAGATCTTTGTATGATGACTTATCATGAAATGCACCATATCATACAAAAGAGGTCTACAGAAAATAATGCAATAGTTTATCGTAATATTTCTCAATTTCAATATGGGAACCACCAAAATATCCCTCTTAATCTTTCTCAAGCATCTAAACTTAGTTTGAATGTTGTAAAAGATTATGATATCTTAGATCAATTGCAAAATACTCATGCTAAGATGTTTATCTTTGAATCACTTATCGAATACAAAATTTAATTTGTATAAAAATATCATTTATAAAACATTATAGGACACAATATTACTAAGATATACTCAATCTTTTCTCTTTACTTAGACTATTGTTAAGTCTTTGTAAGATAGTGAGAATATAATTACTTTTGAGATTGAGAAGATGACTTCAAAATATATTATTGATTAACTCTTACTATTATATATTTAAGTTAAAATCAACATAGTAGAGAACAAAAGACTATTTTTTGACAATGGTTCATGATTAAAGTTTTTGTCAATCAAACAAGAAAGACTCGTGGAGTAATTATATTGATCTTATAATTTTAATGAAAAAACATAAGTTATGCATAATGGTGTGAGTTACAATATTTTATTTGAAAGACCTTAATCCATGAAATCCATCCCATCAACTCTACATAGATTTTTTAAGTTTATACTTGAAAGAATTATTTATACCTATCTTGTTGATATTTTGATTTAATTTTTTCAAGATAATTAAACCTAAGGTTATCATTGTCCCTTACTTAAATTAAAGTCAACTAAAATATAATGACACCTCAAAAAGCTATTTTAATAAAATAAGTGACAACATTTAAACTCTTTAAATTTAATCACTGTTCTCAATTTATCTAAAAATTATGATACTTTTCTAAGCCCTCTTTATTAACAATTATTTCAAAATTAAAATTATATTTAAATTTAATTTTATTATTTTATATTTAATTAAATTTTAATTATATTTTTATAGATACATATATCTTTTATAAGTACATATATCTCATTTTGATGTGAATCCACTTTCCCAGATTATATACAAAAACTTTTCAAAAGTCATGTGTCTAAGTAGTAGGGTTTAGGGTTTAGAATTAACAACAAAAAGTTGGAACACCGTCTCCAAGTATTAGGGCCAACCTCTGAAACTGAAGGTGTGACATATAATGACTTAAACATCAACGTTCTGAGTTCAACAAGCTGTGTTAAACCGATGCTTAAATACGCTTCATATCTCGAAGAGCATACCCAGCATTCATCCAGAAGACAAATATTACTCACAACCTAAAATATAGAATCGTTGGAGCTGATAATGATACGTTGTAAATGTAACAACACAATTTTAAGGAGTAACAACCAGTTTGCTTTTATCTTTTGACGAGCTTTGAAGGTCTTATTACAAGGCATAGGCTATATTCTCTATTGTCAGGCATAGTCTTATCAATTGGCTGAGCAATCCCTTCCATGTCTTCCAACCAAAAAGGTACTTCCAAATTCTGTAATCGGCATACTGATTTAATGGCTAGCTTTATGTCATCTGCTGTTGCAGATTCGAAAATAGATAACTGATGTTTTTCAGTCCCATATTTAATGACAATGCATTTGCAATTTTCAACAAGCATTTGTACAAGTCCCATGAATCCTTGAATTGGCTTACCTTCATATTTTATTATCTTGTATTCCTTAAGAAGGCTTCTCCATTTTTCCTTACAGACTACTGGGGTCTTATCATAAGTGCTCAAATTGAGCTTATAGTGCAATCTCCTGCATACCTGTTCCCATATAACTTTATGGTAACGTTGGGATGCTCTGAATTTGGGATCTAATTCTATTCTGCATTCCACAAGCCTAGATGTCTCAGCAAACGTCCATGTCACAGGTTTATTCCTAGTCCTCACGGATTCTGTAGGATTGCTGATGGTATTCTTAAGCATTTCCACAATTTTAAAATAATCCTGTAATGGCTGCCGATCATTTTTCATTTTGGCACATTGCTTTCGAGTATTTTTCCATTTATCACAACAAATAGTTGCTGTTCTATGGTTAGATGGGTACGTGGAATTTAATACACTTGAAATATGTTCCCACAGAGGCTGATGTTTGGTCATGTTATGCTTGAAAGAGTCATCCATTTCTATTCTGAGTTTTACAAGATCTCTTGTCTCATTCAAACTCCAAAAGTTTCTCTTCCTCGACCTACTTTTTGGAGCCCTCTTGCCATTTAGATCCGCCATCACGGGACTAGGAAGAGATTGTGGATTTGGATCCGAATTACTGGAACTTGAAGAAACAGGGTTGTATGATGGAACGGTTTCGCTGGAAAACTCCTCAATATCCATCTGTGTCGCTGCTTCCTCATCTGCTGTAGGGAGAAGGCTATCGTTGAGGACAACATAGTCTCCTCCATCATAAAGGGAGCTCCTTCCTTGTATATTTATAATTTGGGCATTAGGAGAATGTTGATTTCGTCCCAAATTGTTGCAACATCCAGCATAAGATTGTTTGAATGGAATGATTTCCGTGGAAAACTCCTCAAAGTCCATATGTTGGAGGGAACGTGTCCCTGTAAAACATCCTTCAAGTGAATCTAATGCAGCCTCTCCTTGAGGCTTAGGGTTGTTCTTGGATGTAAAGATGTCGTCGAATTGTACAATTTTTTCTTCGAAATTCCAACTGACTAACAGAGGAGATACCTCATTTCCCTCCCCGACGATATCCATACTTCTTCAACACTATACCTTAGCTCTTGTTTTATCAAATGCTGCTACAGTACTTTATTGTATTGTTATTTTGAAATTACATTTTTATATTCGGAATTGTTTTTCCACAAAAATGTTGACTCTCTAGGTCGGCGGACTCTTAAGTAACTTGGGGTCCACTTAAAAAACATATAAAGGAAACATATGTTGATGGAAGAGTGAAACTTTCATTATTGATACTTAGTGTATCTTTCTAGCATTTTGGAATTTTTTTTTAATTCTCCAAGTGTTAGAATAAATTTATTATAGTAAGTTTGTTATGTAAGTGAGGTTATTTTATAAAATAATTCATGTAGTTTTGAAATTAGTATTGTTAGTTATTAAATTAAGTTAGTTAAATATAATTATTATGGTCTTATTTTATAATTTATAAGATTACGGATTTTAATTTGGTTATATGCTCATTTTATTTTGTAGGACTATTATGAGTATATGTAGGCTTATATATATGGCTTTGTAATACAAATTTTCTAAGCTCAATAAATTTTATCGGTTTTATGCTCAGATTTGGTATCATAGCCAAGCATTTGCAGAACGAGATTATATCAAAAATATTTTTGTGCAAGTTAGATTGCACTTACGAATATTGTGGTGTGTTTTGGTAGCTTAAAAGTCAAAGAATTCAATATGGGTGTATATGTTTGCATTTAATGTAGACCGTACACACTCCAAGGACAAGAATTTGCAACTTCAAGAGATAATATGGTATGTTTTTAACATTTTAAATTTATTTGCATAGTCCAAGACTATGCCATACACTCTTTTTGGCTCTTAGAAGCCAATCGGTCTTGGTCTCTTCTCTAAACCAACTACAGATGTATCTTTGGCCATATCTAGGTGTATAAGCATCATCAACATCTGAAAAAATATGGATACTTATGTTACTACCACATGCTCACTCTACGCATAAATCATACATCATTGCAGTTGGGCGTACCACTATTTAGGTACTTGCACTCTATTCTTAGACAAATCAAACCTGCAAATCATTTTTCTATTCTTATGGCTTGTATGAAACTAATTTAACAGATCTAATTTTCAAATAATATTCTCTTCTCAAACCAACATCCTCCCACACTTGGTTGTACACATTTGCAAGTTCTGGCATATTTGTTTAGGAGCCTTCAAACTGTAATAAATGGTTCGAGAAAAATTTTAACTAGCAGAACAATTTTCTAACTGTGCAAACTATATGAAGTGATGTTTTTAGTTCTGATATTTTTATGGTCTTACCTTCTCACTACTAGACCATCCCAAATTTTGATATATAGTTATGCATACAGTCATACAACCAATTGAGAGATTCAAATGCACAAGAGTGCATTTGATCAAAAAAATTATTGGTAGTTTAGTTATTGGGCACATTAGGCCGTATAGACCTACAATTCTAGATTTGAGTCCTGGAGAGAGTTCTCTGTTATATATTCTTTCATTCTAAACTCTTATGTATACCCTTGTGTAGGGTCAAATAGCTATTTGATTATTTATAACTTGGTGTGTTATTAAAGCTTGCTACATGGAGTACAATGGAGTAGATTGTCTTAGTTTCTCTGACCAACTCAACAGTCCGTGATGGATTACACTTTAAAAGGTGTGATTTTTCTAGTTTAAAAATTATTTTTGTCATTATCAATCTTGATTTGATGTATAGAGGAATTGGTACATTATTTTTTTGATAAAACCTAGATAAGTTGAAGGTCTAGAAATCACCTAAAAACTTTGTTTTAGTCAAATTTATACTTTTACAAAAACACAAACTATGAATACGATAAATTTAGGGGAATTATTTTAATTATTTATGGACATGTATTTTTTATTTTATGTTCTTTTTAATTGTAATTTGAAAAACATTTATAAAACTTTTATTTCCCAAAAGTCAAATCAAATAAGTGGAAAAATAACTAGAATGTAAAATCTCATTCACAGTGTTTGGTAATAATGATGCCTCTAGTTCACGTTTATGGGTATTATAATTGTAGTTAGAAATACTATGTTTATAACCTAACATATCTATAATAATGATGTCTAGGCATTGACCCTTTAAATCATCATGGAGTAAAACTATTTATATATTTTCATAAACTAGCCCTCCGTTATGCATTCAAAACTATCGATAGACATAAATCTTGATAGTTAGAATTTTCAAGTTTATAGTTACATCCACATATGAGGAATTCATCCTAATAAAGTGTTAATGATATAAAAAATATATTCCACGTACCATGTATGTAACCAATACCATTTCATTCTCACATGCATTAAAGTATCTTTCATGTATCGATGGGTATATCAAAAGGATGAGCTCTTCTAGTACCTATGGTTATATAAGATGGTGCGCATATAGAGACGTATACTATATTAGTCTAACAATATATAAAAATGAGAACCTTTTAGAGTTATAAGTCACTAATCAATCTCTTTTATATAGTTTTATCAGATTTGCACATATGGCCAAAAATGGATCGCTTTTTGTTCTACCAAACATCCAACTTATTTGAGGTGATAACTATGGACTGTAGTAAACTAAGGTTAAAATTCACTTGGAATTTGAGGATATATGGAAAATTTTTGATGGCACATAAACACAACATGTTATTGATGTTGATCAGTAGTGTAAATATAATAAAGCCAATCAAAAGGATAAGCTCATTATCATGTTTAGAGCCTCAGATGAGGTAAAAATTCATATCCATAATTCCACTATAGCTCAAGATGATTAAGATGCGCTTCAAACATATTTTGAGTCAAAGAATAAAAACTAAATTCTTCATCTACAAATCCAAATCCATAGCTTAAAGTTAAAATCTAACGAAAAGTTGGAGCCTATTTTCATCGAGTTTCAACCTTATGGGCTTCACTTGAAGCATTAGGTGAACTAGTGAAAGATGACTCTTTAGTTCCTATTGCCTACAAGCTTTACCCCCTATAGATAGATTTTTTGTGACCAAATTGAATTTCATGGGTAAAAAAATATCCTTTGCCTCATTGGTTAACATGTTGTAATAGGAAGAAGCCATGAAATATACACAAGATCCTGGTGAAGAGCATGCACTTCCTCCTCTTAGGAAAGGCAAAAGCCTATGAGGACATCTAAATAGATCCTTAAGTAGATTAATTAACAACACTATCAAGGGAATAAATATCATTCACAAAAGTTTTGTATTATTTATGGAAAGACATGACATGACCTAAAATATTGATGGTATAATGCATTCACATAGGGATCCTCTAGTAATAAGCCCACTTCATAGAATGCACCTTAGTCACTAAAGCCTAAACTCCATTCTAAGAAGAATTGGAAGAAGAAAAAATATGGGATTGTTGTTGAGGATAATTATTCTTTAGAAGATGATCATGTGTTTACTAAAAAGACACATGAGGAACCTTTCTGTTCAAAATTTGTTTGGTATGTTAATTCCAGTGCCATAAGGCATATGATAGGACAACAATAATATTCCATTTACACCAATTAGTATCTCAAGGTAATGTTTCTCTTGGTGATGACTCATCATACAAAATTTATGGTAAAGGTGGTGTTTCTTTACAACTTGATAACCATATTATCATGATCGCATATGTCTTTTATGTTTTAGGACTCACTAAGAACTTATTTTATGAAAATAAACTTCTTGAACATAATCTCAAATTTTATTTTGATCATAACCATGGTGATAACTCTTGAGGCTCTAAAACTATTATATCAGCTTCAAATATAGGCAAGATGTTTAATCTTGATCTTGTACACAGTGACCATCACACACTTATTGTGAAGGGTCAAAACAAATCTTAATTATATCACAAAAGGTATGATCATTTAATTTATGGGTATGTGCTTGCATTAATAAAACACAATGTGGTTGGAGGTCTTCCCACATTGAAATAATATTCTAACATCTATTCTTGTTACTTAGATGGTAGACAACAAAGAGATCCTTTTGGAAAAAGTTAATATAGGTCTCCTTATCTATGGGATTTGGTGCACATCGATTTATGTGAACCTATGACTTCTAGCCTAAAAGGATATAAGTATTCCCAACTCTTTGTTGGAGATCATTATCAGAATATGTGGGTTTTATTATTGAAGACTAAGGATAAGATATTTCATGCCTTCAAAAAATTTAATGTATATATTAAAAATGAAATTGGTCATAAAATCAAGGCACTCCACTTAGATCATGGGGGAGAATACACAAATTGAAAGTTCACTACATACCTTGTAGAGCATGGAATACATCATCAATACACTAAACCTTATACACCAAAACACAATGGTGTTTCAGAAAGGTGTAATCATGTCATTGTAGATATGTTTCAAAGCATGGATGAGGATGCACAATTACCTAATTCATATTGGGAGAATGATTATCTTACAATCATCTACTTGATAAATAAGCCACCAACCAAAGATCTTAATAGAATTACACCACATAAAAATCGTAGACTAAGATGAATCCAAAAGTCTCTCATTTTTGAGTTTTTGGTTGTAAGTCATACATTCATGTCCCAAAGAATAAAATGAAGTAATTGGATTATAAAACTAAGGAATGTATTTTTTTGGGATATAATAATGAGTTAAAAGCATATCCAATCATTGATCCAAACACTATGAATATACTTATCAGAAAGGATGTAATGTTTGATAAGAAAGATGAAATTGGTTTATCTTCAACATTGGAATTTGATACAAGCATCAAACATGTAAACTTTCTAAATGAAAATAATGGTGATGGTTACTCAGAAGCTCTAGCACCACGAACTACTACTCAACAAATGCCTAAGTGGTATATGAGTATAATTTATGATGCAAAATTGGATGGATATCCAAAGACATCATCTACAAAACTAAAGACTTGTAATATACCTCGTGTAGAGGTAAATATATCATTAATGAGTATTTTTGTAGAAACATTTGAGCCATCTATATTTTCTATGAAGCTCTAGAGTCCAAACCTTGGAAAAATGCCATAGATGCAAAATATCAATCTCTCAAGAAGAATGACACATGACAACTTATTAATATTCTAATAGGTAAGAAACTTATTGGATAAAAATGGGTTTTTAATACCAAATACAAAGCAACCAGTAGTATAGATAATCACAAGGTAAGACTCATAGCAAAGGGTTATGCATAGAAAGAAGGTATAGACGATGACGAGATTTTTAATCCTACAACTAAGATAAAGATAATCAAAGTGATCTTTACAATGGATGAATAGTTTTGATGGAATGTTAATTAGATGGAAATTAAAAGTGCATTCTTTAATATAAATATATATGGAGAAGTCGATGTGACTCAATCAGAAAGACATGTCACACTAGGGTAACAGTAGAAGGTGTGCAAACTCATAAAATATCTATATGGTCACAAATAGGATCTTATATCTTAGTATATAAAAATTTATGAGCACCTCATGAAGCATGGATTTTAGAGGAATCCATATGATCATAATCTCTTACTCAAAATCAAGCGGGGGGGGGGATTGCTATTATTATTGTTTATGTCAACGATCTAGTCATAAATGGTAACTCAATGAATATGATTGGTAAAAAATAACAAAGATCACAAATGGTTATTTTACATCATATATCTTAGGCTAATATAGTATTGGCTTAGATTGGAAGAATATAAAAAAGAGAACCAAATATTCATGTCTTAGATGAAATATACCAAGACATTGCTTGAGAGGTTTTTAATGATGGATTATAAACCAATAGATACATCTATAGAGAGAAGGCATTAACTATCTCACATAGATCCATCACCATCTATAGATGCTAATATTTATCATCAATTGATTGGGAGTCTCATCTACCTCACAAACACTAGGCCATATATCAGTTATAATGTCATCTATCTTTCTTGGTTCTTGCAAGAGCCAAAGGTAAGCCACTAGAAATTAGATAAGTGATTATTACCTTATATTTAAGAAATAATGGATTATGACCTAACATAAAAGAAGAATGATAACTTATTATTGACAAGATACATAGACATAGATCATGTAGGTTAAAATAATGATAGAAAATCCATTTTTGGGTTTGTATTAATTTTGGGATATAGTTTGATCTCATGGGTGAGCAAGAAAAAGAAATTTATTTCTTGTTCATCTACTGAGGTGAATATCATGTTACAGGAGGAGTTTCCTATGAGGTGATATGGCTACATCATAGACTAGTAGGATTGGGAGAACTTGTGTTTCATGAAATGCTTCATATAATAAATTATTATAGATAATGGATTTTTTTAAAAGATCAAGGATTGAATTTTTAGGATGTATATTGTAAAGTTTTTTGATAATATCATATCTTTTAATTTTTGTCATTAGTTTAGGAATAAGAGGAACTTGTTATATATTAATAGGTGGTGATATAGGTTGGGAACCCTTACCTCTTATTGTAGTAACAATGTGGACTATGGAGTATAATATAATTTTTGGGTGAATAATAGGAGTGGGATGGTAGCTATTACTCAAATAGGATCTAGGAGGAAAAAAAGGTTGGAAGAAAACATGTTGGTATTTGGAAACTAGTTCTATATTAATACAAAAGAGTTATAAAGAGATGTTAACATTTGATCTTGTTTTAACACCATTTATTTACATTAATGGATTTGCTTATTCTATTGGATGATGTCTTTGAATGATTTAACAGAATAAAAAATGACTACCATTATGTAATGGATAATGAAATAAATGATAGATGAATCCATATTTAACATCATTAGATGAAAAATAAAATAGGATTTATAAATTTTGAATATTTTGAAATAAAAAATCAAAATGCAAGGAAATGGTAAATTAGGAAACCATAAGTCAACCTAGGGTTTTGAGACTAATGGTTGGGTTCACCAAATGTTTTACCTTCAATTTTGATTTAGGGGTATCTTGGGTTAATAAATATATAAGTATTTTTAATAAAAGGGTGATAAACTAATCTATAGAAGGATAATTACTAGAAAAGTTACATAAATAATATTTCAAATTTACACAACAAAATTTGCTAAAAATAGTAAATTATAGCTATTGGAAGATATTACAATATATATAAAACAATGATAATTAGCTAGTTTATTGAGTGTATAAATATATGGATTATAAATAGGTGTAAAATATCCAAGATTAGTTTTCTAGATTAGTCATTAGATTATGGAAATTGTGCTTTTATGGCCACAGACACTATCATTGGATTTAGACACTACCATTGATTTTACTGGTGACTATGATGTAGATGTATATTACGGAATAATGTCATCATTTAGATGTGACAAAATTCATTATTTTAAATTTTTTGTCACCTTTGGTTGGTGTGTTCATATATGGGATATAGGTTGTTGTTCTTTGCTAATTGATAAAAACCCTAGATATTCACCTTTACTCACCCTTATAATGAGTTTGCTAAAAATAGGTTGGTGGGCTCATGGTGTTGAGATACCCCAAAAACTACTATATAAATGGGTGTTTTATACATATCCAATCCTAAAATAACGGCCTAAAAATTAGGTTATTCTCCCATATGTGTGGAAAAGTGTCCACACAATAGTGAAATATACTATATGAAGATGCATGCAATGATCTATATTTTTACTTGAGAAATATTTCTCATGGGATACTCTTTGAATTATTCTAACATTTAATACGACTACTCTTATGATTGACATGGAAATAGAGATAAATATGGTTGAATAAAGAGGTTGTGTAGTTGACTAATTTAGTATTGGTATGTTCTTGCTTCGTATTTTTTAGATGTGGAACAAAAAGGTTTAGAATTGTATTTATACACACCTTTTGAAAATATATCATAATAGGGTTTAATAATATAATTAGGTTGGCCCATGGTTTATGATCATTATGTAATTTGCATGAATTTATGCTACTTGACACTAGATAAGGATCTAGACAATATTGTTGGTCGTAGTGTCCCTTTGTGGTTCATAGTATCTAGAGGGCTAAAAAATAAATAATAATTACAAATTAAAAATTAAGGGTGTTTATCAAGTTTTAAGCTTTATGTGTAGTATAGGGGACTTGGGGCATCAAAATTATATGGATCAGACTAAGAGATAAGCATCTAAGCATAATGAGATAGCAAATTCAATCCTTTTGGTAGTATGGAAGTCTACAACTGAGGGTAGAGACCTAGCTGATATTTTAAAATTTACAATATTGAGATTATATATATATATATATATATATTCAATTTTAATATCTACACCTATTTAATTTTTTTTGCACAATGCCTATAGTCATAATAATGTGCTATCTAGAGCTCTAGGTGAAAAATTTTACCAAAATTTTATAAACTTGTCCTGTATTCTTAAAAAATTATTAAATTATTTTTTTAAATAATTATAATTCTCTCAATTTTTTTTAATATATGTAATTTATTTCTATATAAATCCATAAAAACCAAATTAAATACATAATTTGCAAACTAAGAGGATTTAAAACTAAATATTTTTAAAAATTGTGTGAAATTGTTTACTAGATAACCTCTTAAAAGTATTTTGTTTTATCCCTCATAAATTTCAATGTGTAATTGTATTCATTATTTATAAATTCATAAAACAAACATATTAATATACTTAAAAATATCCAAAATTGTGCATCTTATGAAATCATAGTGTTTATTATACACGGTTCCTATAGTTTAAATATACATGTAAATTCATGTTATGCTAAACTACTACATCAAAAGCTTAACATAGTATGATGTATATGGATTTAAAACTCTAAATGTTTGGGGAGAAATAATTAACAAAATTTATTTTACCTTTTCCATCCATTTCCCATTCATCACTATTATTTGACATGAATATTGAAATACAATATTTCATTATATAGGTAAGTTATATACACTGACAAGGATTTATCTCTA
>JARHVA010000856.1:3847500-3862500 GCA_037957365.1 Torreya grandis | reverse complement strand
ATGATCAATTATTATTGACAAGTTACACAGATGAAGATAAATGAAGTTCAATTGATGAACCTACATTTGGATTTGTTTTCTTTATGAGATCTGCTCCTATCTCATGGTGGAGTAAGAAGAAAAACTTCATTTCACAATCTTCCACTAAAATAAAATATCATGAAGTAGGAGGAGCTATTTATGAAATGATGCGGTTATCACATATACTTCAGGATTGGGAGCACCACAAACTTAGCCTAGTGTTCTTATTATAAAAATCAAGTGGTTATTAAATTTATTCACAATATAAAGTTTTATAATCACATAAATCACATCAAAATTCAAGTCTATTTCCTATGTAAGAATATTTAACAACAAAATATTTAGCTCCAAAATTGCCCCACTCAAGTTCAATGTGTAGATGTCTTCCCCAAGTCACTTATATGTGATAAGTTTTAGACATTAAAAAATTATGTCTCTTTTACTCTCATGACTGTGATGAATTAAAGGGGAAATGTTAGAATAATTATATTATTAGTTAAGTTAATTCATCCTAATATTGTAAGTGAGTTAGTTAAATACATAACAAAATCATGTAGTATTTATAACAGGGGTTATATTGACCTCCTAATTTACATAAGTCAATTATAGTAAATATTTTTTGATAAATTCCTATGTATTTAATGGTAATCAATATTTAAATAAAATTAATTCATTTTACTTTGTCAAAATAGTTTATCTGGGTAATGAATCAATGTAATTATTAGATTATTACTTTACATATTGTAAACTATTAAGGGATCTAATAAATAATACAAGAAATCAAATGTCCCATAGTATAATGCATTCCCCAAAACACATATTTTTTATTATAATTTTTAGGTCTAGTTTCCAAATTAGGACAAGAAGAAGTGCATTTTTCTATCATTAATATGAAGTTTCAAAATATTGACAATTATTTTTGGAGCCTTAGATTTGATAAACACTATTGTAAATGTGCCTGCTTGACACTTCCTAGAAATGTACTTATTATGATTTTAGTGTATAGTTTGGACAATGTTCTTAAGTTTTCATATTTCTCAATATCTTGTAAAACCCCTAATTTTTACTATTACACTTTTAAAAATATCTTCAAATATCTTAATATTCGAGATACATTTCTAAACTCTCTTTATCTTTATTACTTTAAAATTATAATATTAATTATATCCAATTTACAAATTTACATCTATTTTAAAAATGTTTATGAATATTTGTGTTACAATTTAATTGAACTCCATGTATTCATAATACACCAACCTTCCTTGAGTTTAATACACCTTACTTATCATTGCCCCTTTATAAATCTTTACATTTATTACTAATTATTCTTTAATAAAAATTAAAAAATATTGATAATATGTACAAATATTTTGAGTACAATTATTTAAAAAATACTAAATATATTAAAATTTTTGTATAAGATATTTCACATGATATAATTATTAATAATTTTATTATTTTCCTCATAACTTTTTTATTAAATGATAATAAATTATACCAATCTAATTATATTAATGAAAAAGCTGAGTTTCATATCCCATAGTGCCACTGGGAGCATGGACAAAAGGAAAAGTGGGGGTTAAAAAATGGCGTCGGCTAATGACGTATATAAGCATATTTATACCATCAAGTAATACCACCCAATACCAGTTGTATTTAAATTTGTTTTTATTATTGGATCCGTGCAAAAGGAAAGGAAAAGGAAAAATTCGCTATTATCCCATCCGCTGCCCTGCAAATAAGTAACCTTCGATTCATTAATGACTTGCATTTGCCATGGACTTTGTGAACGATGATGGAGACAACACTTGTCAACTGTGTGTGGAGGAAATGGAGTGGGCTAATGGGCAATTCAATCCTTGGAAGTGTGGTTATCAGATATGCATCTGGTGTTGGTTTCGTCTAACGGAAATGGGTCCAATAGTTGGGCGCTGCCCTAATTGCAGGGGAACTTATGACAAGCAAAAAGCAATAGTGAATTTGATAAAACGGCTTGAAATCCCTATGCCAAAATTGTTACAAATACCCCATAAAAACATACAAGTCTGCGATCCTTCTAATTCTGTTGATTATCCACCAGATGCCTCACGATGAGGAAACTCGGCTTTTGCAATTGAACCGACACTTAAAAAGGCTGTGTCCAAAGTAGGAAAGAATATATCTAAAACAATGAGAGACAAATGCAAATTAATTACCAGTGGATGGAGGAAGAACAAGTATAGAAATTGATGACAGACACAGACCAAATAATTTAAAAAGCTTCTGGTAAAGATTCTATTTCCCTGTCCATTATTTGGTTGGCATTTCAGATGCGGATGATGTATTGAAATTATTATAAATGATTGGATCATCTTTTATGAATAATTTGGTAGGGTTTGATTTATCAACCGAGTGGTTTTGTTTATAAATGGCCTCTAAGGCTATTGATTTATTAGAGTTTAAGATAATTTTAAATGTATAAATGATTTACTGATGGTTTATGGTAAATTTAGATTTATATGTAGTTTGATTATAATAAATTTTGTCTTTAAAAATTTAGAATTCAATAAGGACATGTAAATTAAAATTGTAATTTTGTAATATATACATATATTTTAGTATAGAAAGTATGTTAAATTTTGAAAGATTTGATGTTTTCACACTTCATTAAAACAGATTGAAGGTTTTTGAAAATATTATGTACAATTTTTTATCTCAGTATTTAAAATGCACATAACTCTCTTTTCTAATAATAAATTACAATCTGTAATCCATCATAAAAAAGAATTAAATTGATCTCAAATATTAAGACAAAAATTTATAAATAATATTTTCAAAAACATTCAATCTAATATTAAACTGTTCTTTTTCTTTTTTAATTCTCTTACAGAATTATGTTCTGTTCTATTTTTCTTTTTGATTATAGGTGTAAAGGCCATTTTCTCAGTAAGACAGCTATTGACACTAACTTGCTCCTTCCTGAGAGGGCGTTCTGTACAAGTGATCTTTTTGTGAAGATGAGGTTGTTTTAGACGTTATGTTAATGTCTCGTGTTAAACTTATTCATTTTTTCCACAAATAAATAAGTGTTTATCCTCATTTCTTTTTCCTTTTTAAATTTATCAAACCCTCTGTGTCTAATTATATTCAATTCTATACATTATTTTCTCTTAATAAAATTCATATTTGCATAGAAGTGAATTTGTACCAAATAAAATTGTTTTGGAGTTGATTGCTACTGCCAAAATAGATTTAAGGATTGATATTCTAGCTTTGTGTCAATAAATGGCAAGGGCAGTGCATATTCCAAAAGGGGTTCTATCATCAGCATTTTTAATTTCCTTTTTCTATGAGATTTGTTACCTCTATTGCTCTAATATAAAGATCATCTTTCGCCTTGTCTACTCTCACCCATTGCTCTTGATTATGTTTTCTTTTGCCACTATTTCCAATAATCTGTATTAGTGTTAGAGATCTTTATTTTGTTAAAACACCATTAAATTGACTGCTTCCTTCTATTTAATCACAATGATATTTGTCATTTTGATAATTGACCTTTTATCACTGTGGATTCAATGTGCTTTGTTAGTAGGGAGACAAGTGATTTGTACATTTAAGTTGACTTAAGGGTGAAAGAATTATTATATTTCAAAAAAAAAGTTACAAGTTTAATTTTTTTTATAAAGTTAATATTAATTATTTTAAACATTAATTTTTTATAAATATAAATTTGTTTTAATTTTTTATTTCATTTTTTTTTCTTTAAAAATTTAAAATTATTAATTTATTATGTGAGAATAAAAAAGAAAATATTTAAAAATTATTTTTTTATTTTATATAAAATTTTAAATATTCGAATTAAGATGAACCCACTTTTTACCAGTGTGGAATCTGGACCGAACATAATAAGAAGCTTGGGTATCTCCAAAAAGTACAAAAAGCAAACAAAACAAGGAGGAATAGGAAGAAAACTCAATTTGGAGCACACTAATAGACCGATGTTCTCATAGAGAAAAGCACAATCAAAGAAAAGTCCCCCACAAGATCAAGTGTGGGGCCCCCAGGATACAAAAGTGACCCAGTTCCATAAAATGAAGATGTGCCACTAAGGAAAACAAAAAGATCCCCCAAAAATAGGAGCACTAACAACTAGAACTAAAAACTAATAAGACCAATTACGATAGACTCCACAAATTTTTCGAACTCAATGTGTTATAAATCTTCTTGATTCTATTTTTTTCTAAAAAGTTCACTAGGATAAAGATTCATAGTTTCCCCTTTGTAATTTCAGAACCCTTGATAAGTATTACAATCATTCAGGTTAAGGTTACAATTCTACACTTCTTGATCCTTTGTGTATGAATTCTTGAGATGACCAAATTTATTGACTCAAATAAATTTCTTTATCCCTTTCAAACATAATTTATTAGTTCCAAGATCCATAACAACTAATACACAAAGTTTTATCAAAAGCATTCTTTTATAAGTATTGATAGTAGGGTCAATAGTTATAAGCATACCAAAAATTCTCGCAATACTTCTTAAAATCTATGAAAATGTAAGAGGAAGATCATGGAGTTATTTAACATTATGATATCATATATATTTTCATAACCAATATTAATTACTTATTTTGTTATTGAGGAAGAACATATAAAAGTGATGCCATTAATTTTTCCATGTTTTTAAGGAATTAATTATAAATGTGATTAAACCCTAAATGTTTTTTTTCTTTTGAACTTCTTGATATAATCTTGATTTGTTATTTCATTATATAACTTTGATCACAATATAATAGTTAGTTAGTGTATATATATAAATATAAGTTTTTTTTAATAATACAATCAATTTCTCTTTTTCTTTCTCATTCAAAAGAGCATCAAATTTTTAAAAAAAAATAATACGTCAATTTTGAAAGAGGAAAATTTTTGCAATGTTCGAAAACAAGGAAGATACATCTAATTAGTAGTGCTTGTGATAAACTCAGTTACCTTTTTTTAACTATAAAGAGGAAGAAGGAAAGTTTAACCAAGTCTTATGGCTTACACAAATAAACTATGTATGATCCACTTGGGAGATTAATAAGATATTTAATTAATGGTTTAGATAAATGAAATATTATGATATTCAAAATTGTTCGTATTTTTCTATTCTTTTCTTGTTTGTCATATTTAGTCTTTATAGTATTTTATTTTTAATTGTTTTCTTAGAAATCATGTGATTGGCGTGTAACTACCATCAAGAACTAGATACGTATTATCGTTTCTACTCCATTTCCTATTTTATTAATTATAAAAGTCTTAAAATTATATTAAATGAAGTTATAAATTTTTCTAGATTTTGTATTTCAACATGTCTTCATTATAATCAGCTAAAATAATTTAAGCATGCTGATTTCAGGGGCATTTTTTTAATATTCAGGAGTCTAAATTTTTATATTAGAATTTATTTATTTTTATTTAAATTTTACAAAAGGCTGTTTCATAATCAAAATATATTGACCCTCAATTTTCTAGACCAATTGTAAAAAAATATGTGCATAACACACTACTTACTACTAAACAATTTATAATGTTTAGAAGGCAATGGTGCACAAGATATGTATGGTGCATAAAGAGTATGATTTTTAGTGCATATTATAGAGAAAACATATTTGGAGAGACATTGTGAGACTATAAATAAACATAAAAATTGATAAAAAGAAGCACATGTCCTAAGTGTCAAGAACCAAAGGAATAATCATGCAAATGGGATAGAATGAGCCTAGAAGGAGGTATATTCTATGGAAATACATTGAGAGTTGGAAAAGAGATAGGTGGTAGGTGAGTCAAAACTAACTACTATGTTTCAAAGGGGTTGAGGAGGAAACCTATAAATAGGACCCTTAACCTCTCATTTAATACATATATTTTTGGTTACACATTTTATAGTGAAGAGAAAAGTGAAGACTGAATTAGGGTTTTTAGAGGTATTCAATTATAAAAGGTTTAAGTAATATATGTAGATCATATGTATAAGATAATTTATTAAATCAAGTTCATATACATGAAAAATATAAACTTATTGAAAAAACTTTATGTTTAACACAATGAAAATATTTTTTGAACTAAATGTGTTGTGTATTTTATATCTTTCTAGGGTATGGATGAACTATGTACATATGATTTATATGTCCTATTTATCTATATATCAATAGGGTTATTAGTGTTCCCTTAATGTGTTTAAAATGATGTATTAAGTCCTAAAGCTTAAGTGATATACAAAAATTTTAAACTTGTGAGTGTCCTCTTATCTATTGTACATGATCAAGTTTACGTACGACCTTGAATGATCTATAAAAACCACAAAATTTTGGTTCCATTGACAAGACCCTATTTTTAGAGAGTATGGAGATAAAGAGAGTATATTTAGAGATTTTCCATTGAAGTTTTTATTTTTTTGAAACCCTATCCATCGATAGCTAAGTCTTGCATGACATAAGGGACATGGATGGGATAAATACAAGAGAGGTCAAATTAGGCCAAAGGAAAGGGAATATGGATGACACTATAGAAAGAGAAGTGGGAATTAAAAATTATTGTCCCCATGAGGAAGGGTAAGTGATTCATTTGAATAATGTGAAGACCCATTCAACATGGGAATGGAATATGATTAGTTCACAAGAAGAAGATAATCACTCTAATGATGAGGAGATAAAGATAGTAGAGAATCCTTAGGGAGTGAGCAATTTTGAAAGTTGGGAATCCATAAGGAAATGAAAGATGACATGGAATTGAAAAATATATTGAATCTATGTTCACCTATAGTTGATTCCTTAACACATCATATTTATTTTTAGATGTTTTATTTTTAAGATATTGTAAACTAGGTAGTTTAAGTGAGGATAATTATGGTAGAATGGGATATTAGTTTCATGCAAAATATTTTTTAGAGTTGTGAAGATAAACAAATCAAAAATAGGGGTTGGTGCATAAGGTTCATTTTTTGAAAGAATGTTTCCTCTATAGATAAAAAATTATTGAAGGCGTTATAAAAAAAACAAGAAGGATGTGATGTAGTATCATAGGGATTGGTACAAAGTATTTTTAACTTGTATAATAGTTGACAATATTTTTATGAAATTTTGATAAGGTTTCTAACATATCATATAAATAAGGAGGTGGAGGATCACATCCACAAATGTAAAATCACTTGTCACAATGGGATTGATATCATCAAAGAGAAATGAAATCGAGTAGTCATGACACTAAAGGATCAAGTGCATACCTAGTATAATTTTTTTGATCCAAATCAAACATTAGTAAATTTAGACTAACACAAGACTGAGTTGTTGAGGGACTTCCACATCCCTATGTGCAAGTAAAAAATATTTTTAAAATTAAATAAGATTTATAAAGAAACATTTTAGAGGGTTTGTGTGTATGATGTGCATTTGAATACATTTATTTACAAATTCTCTTATGAGATACATCCATTATAGCATGTACAATGATTTATTACATATTGATTCAATAATTTTTAATATGTTTATCCATAGATCATTTTTGAATGTATGGGAATAATTAGTTGTCAAAAATTCAAACATTATCTATGAAACATGCGTAAAAGTCACAATGACTAAATTGGTGCATGCATCATGAGATGAAAGACCATACAAAGAAAAATTAAATTCATGAGAAAGTGCATGTCATGAAGTGTGCCAAGAATGGCGTGAGTAAAGGGATTATTGGATATCCCAAGAGGCTAGGTAGGCCAATGTTATGTTGTATTTAACCAAATGTAAGAAAATAAATCTTCATATAATTAATAAAATGAGCAAATAATAAGTTATGTTGGAAGGAATTATGGTAGGCATGATGGTGGTGGAGAAGGAAATATTTTCCAAGGAACTCATATCAAGTGTGATGCATTATATAATTATCAAAAGGAATCTACTAAATTACCTAGTTGAAAAGATCCAAGTTTCGTGCCAAGTTTGAAACTAGATAGTCAAGAATGTTTTGTAGAAGGAAAGTATCAACCCAAAGATGAAAATCACCACACAAGGATGAGTGGATACTTAAGAATTGAAGATTTTGATTCCACATAAGGATGTAATTTTCAAATGAGGAATAATATTCTTAGACTACTAAATTATGCCAATGGATAAGAGGTTGTTGGCTAATGTAAAGGATATTTTATAGAGTCTTCAAGAAGAGTTTAATATAACCAAGGCTATAAATTCAAGGATAAATGAGAATCATTAGATGAAGATAAAACATGACAAAGAAATGAATATAATAATGGATAATGTGTTAATTTTAAATAAATAAGGGATGTTTTCATTGTTAATGGATTGGTTGAGGTTGTTTATGGGTGACCCATACGTGCAAGTACTTACATTGAAGAATGAGTAAATTTCATGTTACTAGGAATGTATAGTACACTATAATTACGAGATAACATTAGATGATTCAGTAAAAGACTGGGAGTTACATAACATATTGATTGACACAAGTGCATATGTAAACATCTTAACAAATCATGGAAAATGATGGGAATCCCTAGGATAATACCATCAACTAATGTGCTATTTATGGTGGATAATTAAAGTCTGAGTCAATTGAATGTCTTAATAAAAGATAAGTTGACAAAAATGGGAGTATATTTTAAGGTTGTCTTTGATGCATTTATTTTGGTAGAAGAAGACCATAACCTAATTTTACTAGGAATGTCATTTTGTTATGAAAATAAAGAGGATATTTAATTCAAATATAACTAAATGAGTTTTAAAATGGTTAGAAAGGGTGGTAATTGTTTTATATGGTAATCATTGAACATCATTTGTGAAAAGTGTAGATACCAAAGAGGATATAAAAATTATATCTAATATATTACCACACAAGGTAAGGAACACTTATAATGAAGAGATGATGTGGTAATAAGTTTGAACATTATCACATTAATTTATTATAAAACTAATCATGCATGTAAGAGATGGCTTCAATAATAATATAAGTGCTATAAAAATGGTTTTATTTACATGTGGGCCTAAGAAGAGTAGACTAGGTGAAATAATTAAAAGGATGAAGAAATGGGGTTTGAAGGTGACTCAAGCACCTAAGAATTTTTTGAGTATGAGAAGTAGATGATTGGGTAAACTACACCAATATGATGGTGTGACCTATAAACACATTTTCCCAATGATGTAGATTAGATTGATATGTTTGTATACATGTTTAATAATAATAAATGATGTTAGGAAATCAACCAACATTTTTTTCCAAGATGGATGGTGTGTAAGAAATAATTATGTATATCCTGTAAAAAAAATTAGAAAAACATAATGTTAGTGTTCTCTGGGTCACTAATCATATACAATGCTTAAATAGATGCTAGAAATAATGTAAAAAAATAAGCAACATGTATTTCACTAATTTGTCACTATATGTGTATTTGACACCTTTAATTCATGGGCATGTGCATGGTATATGTTTAATGAGATTAAAAGAGATATTATGGTTGGAGAAGGTTAAGGAGTATTTTCAGGATACTCTATTTAGGGGAAAGGATAATAAGTTAAATATTATTTTATAGTTACTATATGTGACAATGTGAAAAATTATAATGTAGGTTCTCATAGATTAATTATAGAGAAGATTATGAGAAACAAGTGGGAGTTACATGAAAATTTAATTGATGCACATGTACAAAACACAAGTCATGAGAAGTATTTATACATGGTTGTGGGAGATCAATGTATATATGAGGAACTACATAATCTAAATGTAGATAATACCACTAGGAAAAGGGTATTTTAAGGTGTTTATATATGATACCACTAGATAATAACACCCCTTGCAACTCAAGGTTGAACAAATGTAAGTGAATGAATTCTAATTCTAAGTGGGAATAACATAGCTCCTTCAGTTTGTGAAATACATTCCATAGATTAATACACCCCTATATATCATAAAACACATCTTCATTAACTAAGGCCCTCATCAAGGCCAATGATTTCTAGTTTTTCTACTTCCATGCCTAAATAACCTTTACATTCCCTATTGGCTCAACTAGTTATGTCTCTCCATCCTAAATATCAAACCATAAATCATTGAATATGAGTGTTTTATCCACTTTATGAGAACATTATAACCAACTTTATTTGTTGGTCAATTTAATGCTAATGATAGATTTATTTGAATGCATGGTTTTATGTAATTCAATTTTGAGTTTTGAGTTTTTTTTAAACCCAATTGGTTACTTATCACTCAAAAAAAATTCCCCTTTTCTATATACCACCATATACATATACCAAAGCTGCTTTAATTGGAGGAATATATCCCTTTATATATACTCAAATTCATATGAAAGAGGCTTTAATTTAAATTAGAGTAGAGTGGTACGTGGTACCTAGGTGGCACATGGAAAGGATTCACCTTATGATTAATACTAGATTAACAAGAAAACCTCATAAATCAATAAACTTAGGTTTTCTATATTTCAAGATTTATGTTCTTTGACATAAGTGAATGGGTTAAAGAGCATCTCTCCTTATTTCTCTTTGAATTGTGTAATTTTGTTGTTTTTACCCAAATTCACTTCTAGAGTAGCTTTCTTAAGGTAATTCAAAAAAATTGCTCCAAATTTAAATGATTTTAAGTTAAAATGAAGGATTTCAAAATTTGAAAGTTATATTTTAAATGAATATTTTTATTTTAATGAAAAATATTAAAACTTTATACCTTTCTTCCTCTGAATTTTTTTTATATACTAGTTTCCGAAATTGGAAATAAAAAATAGTGTGAATCAACCCTTGTAGTTTTTTTCTCTTTGATAGCTCAAACATCAACTTCTATGAAACCCTATATAAATATGTATTGCAAATCAAATGTTGGTATAATTGCAATCCACTCAGTCCAAGAAAGTCTGTAGAGCCAAAGTTACCACTTTTGTAGTATATGATTTCCAAGAAGGGACATAGTCTAGTTAGAAAATGATAAATAGTATTCAAAACAGCCAATGCCTCTCAAAAAATTAATAATTAAGATTAAAATAAGTCATTATAATATAAATAATGAATATTTATTCTCTTCAAACTGATATCCTAGCTCCTAGAAAGTTGTAATTCCATTATGATATATATGCAATAGGTTTGAGTGAATTTATCCTACCTTTTGAAGTGCCATAATATTAACAGTCTACCCTCCATCTAGATGCCACACAAACTTGAGTGATTTTTTTGACTAGTTTCCATGGCTTTTTAACCAATAATTACATTAACTAGTAAATATATCTTCTTAATAGAATGATGCACTACTTCTATAGACTAATACAAGTACTTGATAAAATAGAACTTATAAGATGTAGACCATACAACTAGAATGAAGGAAAAAAATAAATTAAATTAAATATCCAAGCTCTGTTACCAATATGTTTAAAATGACAATAAAATTTGTATTTTATGATTCAAGTTTGAGATAAATCAAACATTACAATATAAAAGCCAAAATGACTTTCACTTCACATTGCCAATGTGACTCTTCCTATTCCTACAAGAATGGAAAATAAATCTTTAAAGGTAAATAAATCTTTCCAAGAACCTTATAGGAGGTCCCATCAAATGCTCTAACTAATTTTTTAGATAGGTGTAAATCGTTGAATATAATCTTGGTGTGTAAGTAATGTCATGGTAAAAATAATTTTGCATTCACCATTATCAATCATAACATTACATATGGGTTTTTTTTTATCAATGTATGATCTAATGATTAGAGAATGAATATTAGAGTCATCATCCCTAATTTCAATGTCATATAAAGAAATAGAAGGTATCCAAACCAAAGGAGGTATATGTCATGTGTAAGAACCAATAAACCCATCTAGTGGATGTCTATAAAGTGATGGAGGAGGATGTGCATTATATGACATTTAGACTTTTGGTTCTTTCTTAGAATGGTCTTCCAAAGGATTATTAAATATTTTTTATTTATGGTGATCAATAGGTTGTGAACTTGATTCTTTGGAGGATCCCTGAATATTATCTTGGATCTTGTGTTTTAAGGTAAGTCATCTACTTGTAGAATGTCTTGATCCTTGATGATCATCATAATAAACATTCACGTCATATAATTTGGGTAGATTATGATTGATATCAACCTTGATAGGATGAGGGAAAGATATATGATGATACTCTAGTAATCATGGGAGAAATGAAGCTGGGGACTTAGATAAATGTGTAAATTGTCTCCTTGGTACATTAGATAAGATAAGATGATTAGGATATTATGAAACTATGTTAAGTATTTTGGTTGTTTCCTTTTTGGTTTCAAAATTCTATATCTTATAACTTTTTTTAATTGTGAATTTCGTACTAGGTAGTGAAATTAGTGTGTTTGATACATCTTTTAGCTTATTGAAGGACACAAGATTCATTTTATGGTCCCATAAAACATGCCATAAGTCATAAAAATATTTAACCTTATTGAAAATAATGGACTCATGTAAAATAGAAAGTAAAGTTTACTTGAATATGTCTTAAAACTCTTTTTCTTCCAAAAGATTTGATATTTTGGCTAGCATTGTCTTATATCTCAAGACATATTAATTAATAGGTTCATTGGTTCTTTATTTTATTTTGGCAATTTGGGCATAGGAGACCTTTTTGAAAATGTTAATGAAAAAGTGTGCTAAGAACTAGTCTACAAGAATTTTTAATTATTTGATGGACAAGAGAGATAAATAATAGAACTACCTCAAATAATGGCCCTTGAAACTTCTTGGAAATAATTTGGTCAAAATTTTATCATTGGAAGCATAGTCAAGGCATGCCACATAAAATGTTTGAAGATGTTGTTTAGTATCACCCATTTTTTCATATAATGTGAACTTAGTTGAAACGAATCTAACTGGCAAGGAGAATGAAGATATTTCAAGTGCAATAAGGTCATGTAACACATCTTGAGAATCTATGGCATGAAGAGATTTAAAATTATTTTGTTCAATGTTTTTAATCTTATCTTTCAAGGTATTTATAACTTGAAGGAATAATTAAAATATAGGCCTAATGGGATTTATAATAGCAAGTTGAGTAGTCATCAAAGGGGATGAAAACATGTTTTGAGTATTAATAGGCATTGAAATTAGTATTTGTGTTGAAACAATGGGTAATTTTGTGATAAATGTATCGATAGTAGTTTCAGGGAACAAAGTTCTAAACATATAATCTATGCCCTCACTAGATGTAGGTGGATTGATAAGTGTGGGTTGAGTTATAGTACCTTTTAATGGATTACCATTACTAGGTGAGTCAACCTTAGTTTTATCTTCTTTACTTATTTCATCTCTTGTAACATATAAAAATGCATCTATTAAGCCCTTGCTATTATTGAGACAAGTAACCAATGCCTCTTTATCTTCCATTTAAAATAAAGTTTTTGCATTAACATTTTAAATTGATTCACAAATGAAAAATTTAAAATTTGTAACAAATTACAATAATAAAAAAACCCTAACTTCTCATAGGGTTTGATGTTCAAAGATTGGCTTTACCAAATGTTTGACCCTAAAATGTGGATCTAGATTGGTTTTATCTAGATTTGTATTGAAGGGGTATATAGAATGAAATGACACAAGGGTGATAATTAGATCTATAAGTGGCTAATTAGATGCTAAATGCAAATATAAACATATACTAAATTTATTATGTTGAGATAGTCTAAATATGGAAAATATAACTATGATAGATATATAAATACAAAAAAGTGATGTAATTAACTTGTTTTAATGCTAATGCCTTTCTAGATCTAAAACATGTTAAAAGTAAATAGGAATTAGATTGTGGAATAATCATTAGATTTTGGATCTAACCCTTTTGGTGCTATAAATAGTAACATTAGCATGGAGTGGTTTCACTAATGCTAGTCTCTTATAAGTAATATCTATTGAAATGGGATGAAACCACCTAGATTATTTTATATTCTACTTCACCTTTCTTCTAGTGCATTTAGGTATAGGTGATAGACTGTTGTTCCTTTTGTAATGGTAAAACCCTAGCTTTCCATACTCAATGTGACCTTGGGTAAAAATGGGTTAGTGTGAATGTGGTGTTGAGTCAACCCCAATGACCCCATTGTTAAAGTATACTACCTACATAGACCATACTCTGAAGAGGGCCTTAGACTGATGTAGTTATCCCCTATGTGTGAATCATATAATATGTGCAAAGTAAGTACAATATTGACCTAGCTTATAACTTGGAAAAGTAGGCTCTTGGGATTTTCCTTTAGTAATTTAGACCTGTATATGTGTGGTAACTATGATTGGTATGGAAATATGAATTCTTTATTCCATTAAATGTTTGATATATTAATTTTGACAAGTTTCCTTTCTTATCTTTCATCTTTTCTAGATATTCATAGATGAGGAATGAATGAAGATTGATCTTGTATTAATATCAATCCATTTGGAGTAATAACTCACATTAAATCACTTAGGATAACCATATTTATACATTTCATTTTAAAATTAGATGAATTTACAGCACTAGATACTTGTTCTAGGATAAAATAATAATGTTACTATCTGACCTGGACATTAGTGTCCAAGGAGCAGGAAAACATGTATAGTATTAAAATTTGTAAAGATGGAAGATAAGTATATTCTAAGCATTCTAGATAAGATAGAAGACCTAGATAATTAATATAAGACTAGTCAAACTAAGAGATATAGTCCAAGAAGCACAAGGATATAGTAGATGTGAGACTTGTATAAGTGTTAAAGGTAGAGAACTGAGAGGAACAACTAAGGTCTACATTTTCTAAGTGTACAAGATTGAGTTCGTATATAATCACAAAATATAATCTGTAGTAGGTAATAGTATATTATCTTATAAATACATTAGTGTAAGTCATAGTTAATATGATGTACAATAGAAATTAACATATATTTATTATGGGGAGATGCGAACATCTGCTTATTTAAGTAATGATTTTTAGGATTTATAAATTAATTCACAATAAA
>JARHVA010000856.1:3832500-3840000 GCA_037957365.1 Torreya grandis | reverse complement strand
ATAGGTTAGAGGGAAAAAGAGATTAGTAATTAACTATATTCCTCTAAATAAATATGTAATTCCTGTTCAACATCCTATTCCCTCAAAGGATGAGATTCTGCAAAGAATTAATGGTAGCAAGTTATATAGTAAGTTTGATCTCAAATCTGGTTTCTAGCAGATACAGGTAAAGGAAGCAGATAGATACAAAACAACTTTTGTGACTCCCTTTGGTCAGTATGAATGGAATGTTCTTCATTTGGTTTAAAACCTGCTCCGAGTATCTTTCAGAAAATGATGAATGAAATTTTTGCTGCTTATAGTAGTTTTATTATTGTCTATATTGATGATATCTTGGTATTCAGTAGAAATCCCAAAGAACACCTGAAGCACTTAGAACAATTTTATCAGATTGTCTATGATATTGGATTAGTTTTGTCAGTAAATAAAATGGCTACCTTCAAAGATGAAATAGATTTTCTTGGCATTACTATAAAATTAGGAGAGGTGCTTATTCAGCCTCATGTATTACAGAATATCTAGAATTTTCCTGATGAATTGACAGATAAAAAGATGCTTCAAAGGTTTTTGGGTTGTGTAAATTATATTGCAGGACATTATTTTAATGTTGCTCAAGATAGGTTGTTGCTTAATAAAAGATTGTCTAAATCTCCCCCTGTGTGGAACCAGGAAACATGATCTTTTCACCAATAAACTTTCACTCCTTTATTAATAACTTGCTATTCCAAATACAAACTTTTAGACAAACTTTCAAACACTCCATACAAACTTACACTTCTATGACAGAGGCTAAGACTCTTAGACACCTTCGAATGCCTACAACTCATGTCGATAACTCATATGATCTCTTCTATTTATAGGATTAGAAAGAAGAGATCAATAGTTATCACAAAAAGGGGGCATCGATGGTGGAAACAAAAGATGTGATCAAACAGTGGGTTATGGGCCCACTTCACACTGTAAAAAGCAAACTTAAGACATAAAGCTTATCGACACGGCCGACAAGATGCCGCCTTTGATAGTGGTAGGCTCCACAAATGTTTAGAAAAGAGATATAGTGCTCTTTAGTCACTATCACAGATAGACCCCGTGATTGGTCATCATCTGCAAACTCATAAGATTTAGCTGGTGAATAGGGAGTGTTAGGACCCTCATCATCATCATCATCCGTAGTGTGATCTAGATACAAGGCAGATGGAATCCTACATAGTCTTCCTTCAGGAGTCAGTGGAAATAAAGATTGATGTGAAATAGTGACACATCTCCATAATGATGCAATAGGTATAGCTGGCTGGATAAGAGCATGCCAATTATACTGATGGTTCTGAACAGTATAGAGATCAAATTCCACATCAAAGGGAATGAGTAAAGCAATGAAGATATTGCAGAGCATAGGAAGAGAAATATTTACAAAATAACTATTAAAAGCAACTCTTGGCATAACATAATCAAATAATTCAAACATATAGTTACTCATATCTCTGGATTCCCAATAGTTCTCCATAGCAGGATTGAAGGAAGGCTAAAAGATTGACCACTGGAAATGAAACTTTGTGCCTTCCCTATAAACCATTTTTATCAAAAGATTATTTTTTCCTAAAAAAGCAGGATTATCACCTGGTTTATTTAACAAAATAGTATGAACACTATTTTGCTCATTAATTTCAGCATAATGAGAAGTCCAGGCAATATTGTTGCAATTTACAATGTCAATAGCTACATATGACTGAGCCTTGAGATTTGTGATCTCATTCCTCCATTGAGTAGTGACAGTAGGAATAGATCACCTAAGATGTTCATGAAATTCATCACGAACTTCAGAAGTGATGACCATGATGGATTTTTCTTTTGAGGAGTAGAATTCCCTAGTCAAATAATCTACAAGAGAATTTTTATGACCTGGGATATGTTTTACTGTGAAATCAAAGTCTAAAAAATAAGTATCCCACCATATCAGTCTTCTAACTGAACCTTTTTTCAAATTATCTACTGAATTTAGTATGCTCATGAAATTCTTAAGATCAGTTCGAACAATAAAATGTTCAGATCTTACAAAGAACATAAAGGCTTGGATACCTTTAATGACGGCAAGAATTTCCTTATGGGTAGAATGATAATTCACCTGAGCTTGCTTGAATGTACCTGAAGCATACCTGCATGGTTTTTTTGATCCATCAGATAATTTTTCTTTCAATATGGCACCCCAATAGAGATCTGAGGCATCTGTCTCCATGATCTTCATACCATTGCCTGGTAACTGCACAGGAGACAATTTATAACACTTCTCTTTAATTCTTTAGATAGCTCAAGTCATTTCCTGGTTCCACACAGGGGGAGATTTAGACAATATTTTATTAAGCAACAACCTATCTTGAGCAACATTAAGATAATGTCCTGCAATATAATTTACACAACCCAAAAACCTTTGAAGCATCTTTTTATCTATCAATTCATCAGGAAAATTCTAGATATTATGTAATACATGAGGCTAAATAAGCACTTCTAGTGATTTTATAGTAATGCCAAGAAAATCTATTTCATCTTTGAAGGTAACCATTTTATTTGCTGACAAAACTAATCCATTATCATAGACAATCTGATAAAACTATTCTAAGTGCTTCAGGTGTTCTTTGGGATTTCTACTAAATACCAAGATATCATCAATATAGACAATAATAAAACTACTATAGCAGCAAAGATTTCATTCATCATTTTCTGAAAGATACTCGAAGCAAATTTTAAACCAAATGGAAGAACATTCCATTCGTACTAACCAAAGGGAGTCACAAAAGTTGTTTTGTATCTATCTGCTTCCTTTCTTTGTATTTGCCAAAAACCAGATTTGAGATCAAACTTACTATATACCTTGCTACCAGTAATTCTTTGTAGAATCTCATCCTTTGAGGGAATAGAATGTTGAACAAGAATTACATATTTATTTAGAGGTATATAGTTAATTACTAATCTCTTTTTCCCTCTAACCTATTCACTGTGTTTATTTACATAAACGCTTCACAACCCCAAGGACTCTATGAATCTCTGATTAACCCCTGATCCTTTAATTGTTGGATTTCTACAAAACATTCTTTTCTCAGAGAAGAAGACATTCCAGAATGATGTGCCTTAAAGTGAGGTTCAACAGGCTTACCATTCTTATTAGAAACCATCTTTAAATCAATCTAACACACATGTATTTTCCTATGTTGAAAAGCCAATGGATTTTCAGAGCAATAATCTTGCATAATTTTTCCAAACACAGGATCTATGTCAGCTTTTTAACAGTTAATTTTTTGATGTATCCATTCAGTATTTACCAGTTTCTTGTCTTTAGTTTTCAAGGGCACCTTACATTCATATCTGGATTTTTTATACAGAGAATACTTTTAAGCTAAAATAATCTCATGCTGTTGTATGGTGATTAGATACAAACAAGACAAATTATCAGACCCAAGCATCATATCAAACAGGGGCATCTCATGCTGTATAACCTTGAAATTGAAAATTGTATTTCCTAAGACGATAGGAACACTGGCAGAGTATTCAGAGATGATTGTCTTAGTATTAAAAGTTAATCTGACAAAATATGGATGCCACATATCTTCTGGAATAGCATGGAATCTAGCTAAGGAAGCATCAGCACCAGTATCAAGTAAAAAATCTAAAGAATATGGCTTAAAATATTTCCGTTTAATACTGACTTCACACATAAGGTTATTACTTTCATGGACTGAGACTTGCTAAATATTATTATTATCCATCATATGAGTGGTTTCAACTTCATCAACTACTTTAATTAATTATTCTTCAAACAACCTTTCATTTTCTTCATCTTCTGCTTCTTCTCGCATAAGTGCTTCCAACTCAATCTGAGCTTTAGCTAAAAACTTTTGGAGATCTGAAATGTGTTTAGTATGCCATTTCTTTTTCTCAGAGTTTTCTAGATTACAACTTATATCAATCTCTTTGCCTTTTGAAAAACTCTATTTGGAAAGCTACTGAGTTAACATATTCTTTTATTTCTATAACTGTTCTAACTGATTTAAATACCTTTTCTCAGTTTCAGCAATCTATTGTTGTAAGACCATTTTTTCAGACAGCATATATACAGGCAGAATATCATATTTTTCCTTTAAAGTCTGGAGTTGTTGCGACAAACTCAAACTATCAGGACACTGATTAGAATACTGACTAGAGTGCATATTTATCTGAAATCCAATCTCTGAGTCAAAATCTAAGGATTCTGATTCAGAACTGAACTCTTCATTATTCATGTTGATGCAATTTTCTAAATCTGATTCTTCATCAAGATATTCAAGATCAGATTCATACTCAGCTTCATCAGCAAGAATGAGAACATATTCATCTTCATTTATATCATGACTCTGAAGAAAATTTAATTTCTTAGAATTTTTTCCTTTTTGGGGACATTTGTTTTCATAATGCTCTCCTTGGCAGAGAAAGCATTTCACAGGGGTTTTTTAAAACCCATGTTTCCTTTTTCTAAAAATTTTCTTTTTCTCAAAAGATTTTCTAAATTTTGGTTTTCTAGACCATCTAGGATCAACTGAAAAATCACACTTACAGGAAGATTTATTTTTCTTCTTTATCCTTGCTCTATTCTGTCTATATTTGTGAACATCTGTGCAACCAAATCTATCATCAATAGAATTACAAAACTTTACACCAAGCTATTTATGAAACTGTAATGTTTCTTTATGAGCCTTTCTTTCATCACAAAACTTTTGATTTGTACTTCTAATATACTGATTAATCCTACCAAATGACATAGTAGAATACTAAGGACCCATTGCTGGTTTATATTTTTCTAAAAACTATTGTGGAAATGATTCAACATATCTTACTTTGAAGGCAAGGTTGAACATTTCACTAGATGCATACATTAAATTTTCCATATGACACATGTATTCATCTAAACGTGTCATATCACACAACTGAGCTCTAAGAAACTTAGATCTACTGGCTTCTTTTTCATTTTCTATGACACCAACAAATTCTGCATATATAGCTTGGCATAGACATGGCACAGGTTTTACATGATTCAAGATATTTTGTTTATACTACATATCTCCTGCATCCCACTAATCCTTTATATTTCCTATGAAGCAATTTACTATTTTTTGAGCTACAGTTTTAGGATCTCTTTTTAAACCAAACATCTGCACACTAGCCTAAGATAACATTGCATGACACATTTCTTTTCTGCGATCAGGGGACTCATAGTTGAATTTCCAGAAAAAGGGTTGCAGACTCAGAGTTCTGATCTGAGAATCTAGAGGAGGTCTGGAAGATTATCCATCAAAGAAATAACTATATTTTGTTGGGTCATCTAATTTTCTCATGCCTATTGTAAATGCTTTATCTATAATATCAAGCATAGGGGCTTTTATACGAAGAGGAGTTATTATAGTTCCTTCTTCATTCTATATATTTTCTACTTGTTCCAAGCTCAAAATATTAGTGGTCATAGGATTCAAATTGAGAGGTTAAATCTCTTTCTTATGCTCCTATAGAGTTGGAAGTAGTGCTAGATGTTGCTGCTGAGAAGATACTTCTCTATTTAAAGAATCAATACTAGAAGAAATAACAACAACTTGTGATTCAACAAAAGAAACTTTTGATTTCAATTCCTCTTGACTATGTGTTATATCAGCATTACCAGTAACAACAATATCTAACTTTTTACTAACTTCTTATTGCTTTTTCAAAAGACTACCAGATTCTTTTTCTGCCTTCTAACATATTTGATGAGAGTAAACACCAGCATTAGAATCAATAGTTTTCAAAGCTTTAACAATCTCACCCTTCTGATATTTCTCAATACTTTTTAACATCTTAGAAATCTGCTCTAGGCTAGACTGAATACTGGTCACCTTAGAGTTTAAACATTTTGTATATCTCTTTCGAGAGCAACCTCTATTAAAGACCTACCTGACAAGTCAATTCTAAGATTTTATAATCCTTCAGCATCTACGTCATCCTTACCTCTTCCTAAGCAATGCCTTCATACCCAAAAAGTACATGATCCACAAATAGATTCCTTCTATTGTCTTGACTGCAAGCATTTTCTGAACAAGCCAAGCCATGCTGTGATCAACATGACTAAGAGAGACATAGAGTTATAGAAACTCTTTGAAAAGAATAAGTAATTGTTGTCTAGATGTAGAAGCATGCATATGGAAAGTACGTCTCAAGCTCCTTCATATTCAGAAGAAGGTCATACATGGAAGACTCCCCAGGGTGATGAGTCTTACACAGAAAAAGGTTTTCCCAAGTTTTCTGACTTCAATCAATATTCCCCTGATGGACAAAAGAGAGCCCAAATGTATTATCTTAGAACAGCTGATAAAATCTTAGATCAGCCTACAGAAGTTAGATTGATGAACTGGAACAATGTTGCTACAAAATGTTTAAACTCTAAGGTGACCAGTATTCAGTCTAGCCTAGAGCAGATTTCTAAGATGTTAAAAAGTATTGAGCAATATCAGAAGGGTGAGATTTTTAAAGCTTTGAAAACTATTGATTCTAATGCTGGTGTTTACTCTCATCAAATATGTTAGAAGGTAGAAAAAGAATCTGGTAGTCTTCTGAAAAAGCAAGAAGTTAGTAAAAATTTAGATACTGTTGTTACTAGTAATGCTGATATAGCACATAGTCAAGAGGAATTGAAATCAGAAGTTTCTTTTGTTGAATCACAAGTTGTTGTTATTTCTTCTAGTATTGATTCTTTAAATAGAGAAGTATCTTCTCAGCGGCAACATCTAGCACTACTTCCCACTCTACAGGAGCATAAGCAAGAGATTCAACCTCTCAATTTGAATCCTATGACCACTAATATTTTGAGCTAGGAACAAGTAGAAAAGATACAGAAGGAAGAAGGAACTATAATAACTCCTCTTTGTATAAAAGTCCCTATGCCTGATATTATAGATAAAGAATTTAAAATAGGCATGACAAAATTAGATGACCCATAAAAATATAGTTATTTCTCTGATGGAGAATCTTCCAGACCTCCTCTAGATTCTCAGATCAGAACTCTGAGTCTACTACCCTTTTTCTGGAAATTCAACTATGAGTCCCCTGCTCGCTGGACATAAATGTGTCATGCAATGTTATCTTAGGCTAGTGTGCAGATGTTTGGTTTAAAAAGAGATCCTAAAACTATAGCTCAACAAATAGTAAATGGCTTCATAGGAAATATAAAGGATTGGTGGGATGCAGGAGATATGCAGTATAAATAAGATATCTTGAATCATGCAGAACCTGTGCCGTGTCTATGCCAAGATATATATGCAAAATTTGTTGGTGTCATAGAAAATGAAAAAGAAGCCAGTAGATCTAAGTTTCTTAGAGCTCAGTTGTGTGATATGACACATTTAGATGAATACATGTGTCATATGGAAAATTTATTGTATGCATCTGGTGAAATGTTCAACCCTGCCTTCAAAGTAAGATACGTTGAATCATTTCCACAATATTTTT
>JARHVA010000856.1:3740000-3825000 GCA_037957365.1 Torreya grandis | reverse complement strand
GAGCCTCCATAAAATAATAATGAATTTCCATTATACTTTTTCTAAAAAATATATGGTTATTTTGTGTTGACATAAGTCAAAATTTATTTTGACATGAAGGTCTCCAAAGGTAGGGGAGGTGGGTCCTCATTTAATTGATCTAGTGCTAGGTGGGACCAATACTACCCTAATCGAATTTAGATAAATAGAAAGATAATAAAACATGCTTATATCTCAAAATTTTTGAATTTTACCACATATAAGGACACCCTTGATATAGTTACTAGTCTCACATAGGTTATTATTGAGCATGGGATACATACATCAAGTAATTATACATAAAATCTAGGTGGTGGGACATATAGTAATTCCCCTCCTACTATTGGTTCTAGTGGTATTTGTGATATTGTCCCTCCTACTAGAAGTGGTATAGATAGCATTCATCATATTTTCACATCACGTACATAATTTCACATCACGTGGGAGGAAGTGTATTGGACCTCCTATTTAGGTGTGACATACATGTGCTAAATCTATGGAGACTAGACAAACATTTTTTCATCATAATAATACCTATTTGTCTATGCCATTTATAATTACTTCAACATATTTGGACACCAGCATAGGAAATTATATTTCATCTACAATTTAGTCAGTACCTCAGAACACTAACATGCATGAGTATATGCCATTTAGACTTACTTCAAGATGTTAGAGACTAGCATGCTATAGTATACATCATTTTTAGATGCTTCAGTACCTTATGGCATTAACATGTCATACTTTATGACATTTGTAATTACTTTAGCACCTTGCTCAACATATTTTATCCTGTTATGTAGGACCTATCTAATTCATCATTTGTATTTGACACAAAGGTTTAATTTTAATTAAATTTTATTTATGTATGTAAAATAATATTAAGTTTATTAAGAAAATATATTTAGAAATTGTGAATGCAAAAATAGAGAAATTTGTCAAATAAGTGAATTATACAAATCTTGGTGCTTTCTTGGGCTCTTCCCAAGGTCTTTCTAGTGGCATTTCTAGGGTTAAGACAACTCATAGGAAAATTAGAGGTGTCTCCATCATCCCCACCTTTGTGTAGGTTCTAATAATCCAACTTTTTGATCATGATATAGAGGTGAAGATCGATCATATAAATAAGTGTTCACTAATATACATACTAATGGGGTTTTGGCCAAGTGAAACCCTTATCTGTAATTATCTTGTCAAAAATTAGTAGATTCGTTTGGTCAATCATCTCCCCTAGGGTTTATTTCAAGTGGCCTTTGACAATGAAAAACACAAAGAAACAATTTTCAAAGGTGGACCTTGGTTTAAAGGGTGAATTTATATGTTCTTTAAGCCTTGGGAAGAAAGATTTAATCCCAAGGAAGAAAATCCAAATAACATTCCCATTTGGACCAGTATTTTTGGGCTTCCTTCTGAATTTTTTAAGGAGAAGATATTCAAGAAATTTGGTGATCAACTAAGGGAATTCATATGCATGGTAAATTCCATAGGCATTGGCATAATTGTATTATATTCTATATTCTATGCAATATTGATATTTCTAAACCCCTACCCTTGTCGATTTGTTTCAAATCTAAGACTACAGAATGGATCTAAGATTTAGATTATGAAAATATGCCCTTTCACTATAGGCTTTGTCATTACAATGGAGATATTTTATGGTATTTCAAAATACATGCATAAAAATAAGATAAAGATGAAGATGGGTTTATTGAACCTAAAAATAAGATCAAAGGAAGCAAACCAAAATCTTAGAAACACATTATTGTGAAGGATGCTCTAGTTACTCATCTTAGTAACAAAATTGTTGATTTAAAATAAATAGAGGCTAAGGATATTTTGGAGGTCGAATGGGGACCTAGATCAACTAAGGTTCATACTGTGAAATATTTTATTCCCTCTCCCTTGAATACTAAAGGCCTTGATTAAATTTTGTTTGTTATTCAAACTTTATGGTGGATGTGCCCTTATTTCTTGAAGAAGGGGATCTTTCTTTCTCATATGAGGCTTAAAAATATGATGAACATGTTTTCAATGGGCTTAACAACCTCTCCCAATAACGTATTAATATTAATCTCAAATATCCAAGTATGTCTTCACTTGAGCTCTCAAATCTTTCACTAAATCAGTTTAAAGTGGAAAAAAAAAGTAGAGAGGCCCTTTCATTTTAATTTTATAAAATTTGAGGCTTAAATTAACATTGGGAAAGGTAATCAAAAGAAAATTTTGGTAATTATCACTAATAAAATCATAACCCTAATATGCTTGAAGAAGAAGAAAAAGGAAATAAGAGGGAGGGTGTAATTTCCATCAAAATAAACAAAAAATAGATTTCATCTCTTGGGAGGATAAACCTCTCACTTGGAATAATAGTGGTAAAAAACCTTCTCAATGTTAATTATATCCTATAATTTACGAGAGATAAATGCCCCACATAAACAAGGGCTCTCGAAGTAGTTGACTATGTCCAAAAACATTGATCTGATTCTTTTTCAAGCAACTAAATTAGATGAATCTATTTATTTTTGTGTCTTTAAAAATATCTGGAGAAATAGTCATTTTTTTGCCAAAAATGCTATTGGATGTTCTTTTGGTATAGCCATGATTTGGAACCCTTCAATTCTGATAGATAACCTATTAGATGACTATGTCTATTGGAAAGTGGAAATTTTCAAAATATCAAGAACAAATCAAAGCTTCATATATGCCAACATTTATAACCAAAGTTATACTATAGGAATAAACCTTTATTGGTTGTATCTAAAAAATAACAAAGATCTCCACACTCATGATAAATGGATTTTGGGAGGGGATTTTAACACTATTATCTCCCCTCTATAAAAAAATAGGTGGCTCTAACACCCTCTCATTCTCAAGATCCAATATGGCTTCCTTCATTAAAGATATATCACCTTTTGATGTGAAACCTTAGTATGGTTCTTTCACTGGGTCAAATAAGTGATTTGGAGATGATTTCATAGCATAAATATTGGAGAGATTCCTTCTCAATTTAGATTGGATCGAACAAGATTATCTTTTTGAATAAGATATAATAATGGAGTATGGATCTGATCATTATACCATCATCTTATCCATCTCTAAGGTTGTCCCTCCATGACTTAGACCCTTCAATTTTTAGTTGATGTGGACCAAAGATTCATCTTTAGCTGATAAAATCAAAGAATGGTGGGATGCTCCAGTTTTAGGTTCTTATCAATTCTTTCTTATAAAAAAATGAAATTTATTAAAATTTAGCTCAAAGTTTAGAACATTTTTTTGGAAACATCTTTGATAATAAGAAATTTAACAGTTAAAACACTCATACCTAGAAAAACTATTCTCACCAATGATCTGACAAATGATATCAAGATCGAGGAGGAATCTCTCATCGGTTACTAGAATAAGCTTCTCTTATAAGAATAATTGGATTGGAAATAACAATCAAGAGTCATATGGCTTAAAGAAGTAGATATAAACACATGGTGGTTTTATAGAATAATAATTATGTGGAAAAAAATCAATAGAATTTATAGCATAGTCACTCCTAAACGTGATGTTCTGTCAAAAGATCTACAAATAAAAAATAAGTAGTGTTATTTCCAAAATATGCTTTTAGATTATGAGATAGATGGAGTAGTATGCAAGGAGAAGATATTTAGACAAATTCCATCACTTTTCACTATAAATGACAATATCTCCTTGAATGCTCCAATTTTTTAGGTAGAAGTCAAAAAAGTAGTCTTCTCTATCAAACCTAACAAAAACCCTAGACCTAATGGTTTCCTTTCCATCTTTTATCATTTATTTTGTGACATTATTGGATCATGTAACATCACTACAATTCAAGAAGCAAGAGCATCCAAATAATTTATAAAATAAATGGACCCTATGTTTATTGCCCTCATCTCAAAGAAATAAGATGTAATATTTTTTACTACTACATGTCCTTTTGTTTTTTCAATTTTTACTATAAAATAATAGCCAAGGTAATGGCTAACAGATTAAAATTAGTTCTTCCAAAAATAATCTCCTTAGATTAATGTGGTTTTATGGTTGTTAGGTAGATTTTTTATGGTATAATCACTACTCACAAATTGATTCACTATATTTCCTCTCAAATCCAAAGTAACATTGTGATCAATTTTGACATGAATAAAGCTTTAGATAGAGTTAACTATAACTATGCTATAAGTATTTTACAAAAAAAAGGATTTTATCAATTTAGGTGAGATTGGATTCATAGTTGCATCAACTCTCTAAATTACTTGGTCCTAATCAACTGGGAATTGACTAAATTTTTTAGAGCCACTAGAGGTATGAGGCAAGGGAACCCACTATCACCATATCTATTAATCATAGTTATTGAATCTCTAAGTAGATAGCTCAAATATCTCAAAGACATAGATGTTATAAGTTAAGTCTCAATGGAATCCAATGCACGCATGGTTTCCCACCTTAAATTTCTTGATTATACAATACTTGTAGTGTCAAATACTATTTAAGAGGAAACTAACTTTGAAAAAGCTCTAATCCTATACAAAGAAATCCATCGGGTAGTAAATCAATTCAAAAAAGTCCAATGTTTTTTATTCAAAATAAATAGATTTGATCAATTAGAAATTTTCATCATTATCAACATCAATCTTGGTACAATAAATTTCACCTATCTCGGTATCCATCTTTTCTCTAGAATAAATTCTTTAAAAATATGGAAGATTATGATAGATAAATATATTAGAAAGCTTGAAAGATGGAGAGTAAATGGCTCTCATTTTTCAGATGCATTAAACTCATTAAATATTTTCTACAAGCCATTCTAATATATATGATGTCAATTATACCGATTCCTTTAATAGTATAAAACATTCTCTAAAAATTAGATCAAATTTCTTTAGGGAGGAAAAAATGAGGTATAAAAGGTATCTCTAGTAAAATGGGGATAAACTTGTCTCCCTCGAGAGCAGGGAAGGATTAGTTTATATTGAATAGAAACATGAATTTGGCTCTAAGAGTTAAATTGGTCTAGAGGATTTATTCATAATGACATGCTCTCTATAGAATCATCCTTAAAAAAAATTATCTTAATAATATCCTCCCAGAAAGAATCTTCACAGCCAAACTTCATAGGAAAATTCTCACACAATTAGAATTTGATTGTCAAAGCTAGCTTCATCATAAGGTCTCTACTAATATGGAATGTGAGTAACAAAAACAAAATAAAATTTTTGGTTGATGCTTAGATTTTATCTACCCCTTGCAATAATTTGAACTCACTTCATAACCTTGGAACTTGGTGCAAATAACATATTAGGGTGATGGTTAAATATTATCTCAATCAATTCAAAGATGGTTGGATATATTTCTATGTTCTAAATTATCTCATGGACACTAATAAGGACCTCTTTTCCATCTGTTTCCTCTTTCAATTCACTAAAAAGTAGGATAAGCTTGTTTGGTTGGGATTCTCCTTAGTAAAATACAATGTGAAAGATGGCTACAAAATTTACACAACTTTGTTGACCCATGATGCATGTTATTTTCCTACCTCCTAGGTATGGTTTAAATATGGACTCCTCAATGAAAATGAGTTTCATTGTACTTCTTATTGGGATTGAATTGTTTCCTTTATAATCTCATGAGAAGGGGTTTTCAAGGACCCTTCAAATGTGTTCTTTACTGAAATCATGAGGAAGATTATGATAATCTCCTTATTCATTATCAAAACTCTTTGAGCATCTAGATATCCTTAATGTAAACATTTAATCTAAATTTTTATTTTCTAAAATATTTTAAAGAGATAATAGCAAGGTGGGTTCACATATTTAAATCACCTCCTTTTCAGTAAATCTAGGACTCTCTTCCAACCACTCTTTGTTGCAACATATAACTTGAAAGATATAAAATAATTTTCAAAAGTGAATCCAAAAAATAACACCTGATCTTGGCTTCAATTTTGAAAACTCTCATGGAGATTTTGATCACCTAAACACCAAATAATGGGAACATAGCACCTAAGGATTCACTTATTCTTTCCAATTAGAAAGACATATTGTCTAGTCTTCTAGATAATAAAAGAAGGACAAATTATGAAAATCTCATCCTTCAGAGCATTTGATTAAGCTAAAATTTGATGGAGTAATAAATGTAAACCTAGGTTGGGTTGGTGCTAGTGGGGTCTTCCACTACTCCAAATGTAATTTTATTCTAGGATACAGTGAAGCATTGGGAAAATGTATTAACAATATTTTTAAATCCAAGTCACTTTAGAGAGGGATCACCATTGTAATACAATATAAATGTCCCAATTTTGTATTTGAAGGAGATTCCAAACTTCATAGTGGAGGAACCTAAATATAGATCCATTGTGAATTATAACCTAATTAATGTCTTAGAAGATTTCTTACACTTGTAAACTAAGTTTTTCCAAACCATTCTCTAGCATATTCGTTGAGAAGGGAATCAAATGATAGCATTCTTTACAAATAAGGAGTAATTCTTAACTCTCAAAATAATCATTTGAAGAAAATTTTAATGATTAATAAAGATTTGATATATGTGAATCTAGTTGAGGTTGATCATAATAATAATCATATCAACGTAGTTGAATGATTAAAATGGGTGGTAGGTCCCATCTTCATTATTTTTTGCATTGGGAATTACCTTTGATGGTAGATGACAATCATGCAAAGAGATAGATAACACACTGTGTGGTATGTGGCATGTGCGAACCTTAATTAACACACCTCTTTCTCTTCCCTTGCATTCATTTATCAATCTAGTCAAAATAAAATCTAGGTGAAAGGTAAGTAAAAAGCATGATAGATAAGGAAATTCTAAATATTAATGTAGGCCCATATAAGCAAAATTGATAAATCATGGGAAAGGATTCAATGGTAAATATTGTTAAGGAAATGAATGGCATTTTTTTCCACAAGTATTCATTAGATGAATTGTATCAATCCTTATTGGGGCTTTTTGATGATTTGAAGCTTTTCCAAATTTTGAACATGGGAAATCTACTGAAAAGATGTCTAGGATCACCTCCAAAGAGGCTCTAAAATTATGGTAGTAGGCTCTAGTGAATGGATTCAAAGATGAAAATTTATTAGATTGGATGGATACCAACCTTCTGCATACATAATTGTCAACACATGTTGGTGGAGGTACCTTGACTGATTCTATGGATTTGGTTATTTAAGTAATGGAAGACCCTAGGTAATCTAACCCCATGTTAGATACTCTCAAAGTAGCTCATCTCATCAGCATCAAAATAATACTATTTAGTTCTAGTAACTCACTGTAAAATCATGAGGATGTTGAATAATTTAGTGCTATGTTGGACATTATATTTGACCAAATATGGGTTTTGCTGAAATTGGTGGCTCTTGACAATGCTAGTCAAGGAGAAAATATGAATGCAATCTATTAGAAGCTGGGCATCCTAGGTAACAATGAATATCATCATGTGGATGCCTTGGATGCTTTACTCATTAAGGAAGATGTTCCAAATGATTTACAAACAATGGTTGTCTCAATCCTTGACAATTTGTAATTTATTTCATGTTTTGTTCTATTTCTTTTTTTTGTGATATGCTTATGAACAATACCAATTATAGTATCATTTTTTATCTCATTGATCTATAAAGACTTTTTTCAATATTATAATAGATAGGCTTTGCCCCTTTTTTTGAATTATCATAAAAAAAATAATATTAAGTTTATTTTTTAGTATATGTTTACTTAATTTACTAATATTTGACTAAATTATTCATTTGTTACTTGTATATATGATCATTGATATATTAGGTACCTCAACTAGATTATATTATATTATTAAGGATGTAATCAGAATTTCCGTACCTTACACAGAGATTTATAAAGTTATAAATTACATAAAAGTTTATATTTACATTTGTTAAATCATAACTTCGTGTATTATGCCTAAATTTAAGTTTTTTGTGACATATTTATCTAATTAGTGTAGTTCTTGAATTTTATTATTTTTTATAGCTATGTAATTTTTATAAGCATAGTATCCTATATATAGTTGAAACACTCTCACAAGTGTAACATATTTGTGTTTCAATTTTAAGAATTTTTTCATTAAAATATTGTAACTCTATAAGATGTTGTATTTAATCTATACTGAAAAGTATGCATATGTTTCTAAATATTCACTAATGTTGCTATCTCATATTATTATCTTAAGTCAAAATAAATATGAGCTAGTTCATGATTATTTTATATTGATAACAACACAACCACTATGATGACAATATTAATTCTAGTAAAATAATTACTAATTACTTAGTTCAAGGTATATATCTCATTCTCAACTACACAATATGCTCTCAGTTTAATGTAGAAAAATTTATATCAACACAAACTTACTTGGATGAAATTTGATAAAAAATAAATTCCCTATAGTTATTATTGTGTTACCAACAAAATTTATATGCTTGATATCCACATATTCATCTAAATAATTCTTGTAGTTATTATGAGTAGTTAGTTAACTCTTTATGATATTAGGAACTTGTTTAGTTTTAGGCAACTAGAAAATTCATGTATGGTTAATTAATCATAAGGTCACTTATTGGTGCAAATCAAGGCCAATATAAGACTTATCTTACAATTTGAAGATCCTTAATGGTTGTTATAACTTTAGGATTAAAAATTTGCATGATCATGTTGTTGTTTACTTTAAATACAACCAATTAAATAAAAATTGATCCATTGTCCATAATTTTACTACCCATTATCAACTCCATAAGAATAATTTCATAATGATATGCATCATATTTATCATTAAGACTTAATGTTTTTTCATATTCGTGGTTAATGTAACTAATAATGCCCATAACATATGTACAGGTGTGGTTTTGGACCTAGTAAATGCTCTTGGCAATGTCAAACATTGAAAAATGGGATTCAAAATTAAAATCTAAGATAATGATATAACTTATTAAAATTGTGGTGATTATATTGTACAAAAGTGATGAAATAAAAAAATTTCTCCAACATTGAGACACCTAGTAGAAGATGTTTCTGGGAAAGTACAAGGAGATCCTTTTCAAGTGAGAAATGGTAGTTAAGCATATAATTTTTTTTTACGATATGGCTATTTTTTTATACATACGCTGTCTAAAGGTTATTTGTAGGATATCATCTTAAATTTAAGGTATGAGAAATAAGACATGGGAAATTATATAGTTTGCTCCATCATTATAACTTCTGTCACTAACTACTAGTACCACTTTTGTTTAGCAAACAATGATATGATATAAAATTGGATAGTTTTTCCTTAGAATATTTTGATTTGGTGCTCCCAAGTTAATAGGATTCTTCATATTCTTGTCTCAAGGACAAAAATAGTCAAGTCTTAATAAAATGGTGATAGGAGGATACTTTATCTGGTTAATAAGGGTTTTATCATATACCACAACAACACCAAACACGCCATAACATCTTTATTGATGACACATATTTAAAAAATAGAGTGGTATAAAATCTATGTATGTTTAACATCAAATTATGTTTCAAAACATGATGTGTGTGTGTGTGTGTGTGTGTGTGTGTGTGTGTGTGTGTGTGTGTGTGTGTGTGTGTGTGTGTGTGTGTGTGTGTGTGTGTGTGTGTGTGTGTGTGTGTGTGTGTGTGTGTGTGTGTGTGTGTGTGTGTGTGTGTGTGTGTGTGTGTGTGTGTGTGTGTGTGTGTGTGTGTGTGTGTGAAGATTCATCATATGTAAGAGACATGCCCCTTTACATTATAATTTATAGAGACATTATATATGTCATTGTAGAATATTATGAAATTTACCATATATGAGAAGAGATAGCATAAATGTGACTAGAAGATATAGAGATATAATATATGGAAAAATAGCATATCTAAGAGACATGTCCCATTATATTTTAATGTATTGAGACATTATATATGTCCTTGCAAAATATTAGGAAATGTACCATATGAGAAGAGATTATAAAAGTGACTATAGGATATATAGATATAGCAAATGATGAAATTTAATATACTGTTATGATGAAACACATATATTATTACAGTAGGAATTACCAATGTTAAAATGTTATACATGTGTGAATTATTATATCCCCTTCTTAAAATTGATATTTATTTAAGGTGAATTCTTAGGTGTGAATATATCCTAGTTTTGAACTTATATGCATGATGTTTTCTCTCTTTCTATCCCTCTCTCGCTTTCTTTTTATGTACATAATGAATAATATTAATTTTTATTTATCTTAGATTAAGTTTAGTTTTATTTGATTCATAATTTACCTCTTTCATTTATTGTTTTTATAGATGATGAGACATGATATGGGTACCCTATATGGATCAAAACAATGTTTTAATGATGTTGCGGTTTCATCTCAAGATCCACTATTTCCCCCACAACACATGATTCAAAGGCATAGACTAGTGATAACACATAGTAAAATTATTTTTTATCTTCAAAAATTATACTCTATTTCATATTTATATATTTTTTCACATATAAATCTAATGATAAATACATGCTCCATAGGATTCTTCATCACAAATATATTCACCATCACATAGCCTAAGGCAACCATTTAAGTGGAATATGGTGAGTCCAAAATCACCTTGTTGAAAATTTTTGTTAATTGCACCTAAATAATTTTTCATATATCATTTTAATGCAAAAAAAAAAAATATATTACATATGTTGCATAGACACCAAAATTTTATGAGGTTATGGAAGAGATATTTGATGCTTCACATGTTGAGAGGAGAGTTTCTCCTCATAATGAATCATGCAACACCCCTAGTTCTACATATATAACAAAGAAACATAATTTATTTATAGGAAATGATTAGTGGAAGAGATCTTTATTGTGATAAGGGTCTATTTGTAGGCACATTTTTTTCATCCCAGTATGGTCCACTTTGTATGCCTATATGGCACATTTTTAATATATGCACATTTTATGGTCTAGGTTGTATCTCGATATATGTCTTATTTTTAATGTCATGACATAATTTATAACATATATAATATTTGACATATTTAGATATGAATAATACATTTTTATAATTCATGTATACATATTTACCTATTAAATATGTTAATATTTTTTTAACATGTTTATAGATAGTTCAAATGTTTAACTTTCATGAAATTTATGTATTTATGTTATAATGAGTACAAAGAAGTCATTTTATTTGACATTTCTATGCGATGATTTTTTATCTATGTAATGGTTTCTTATAATTATCATCTATTTTATTAAAAAAAATATATATTAAAAATATATTAATGACCATAATGACCATTATCATATAGTTCTAGGAAGAGAGACCCAAAAAAAAAATTAGAAAGACATTTTGTCAAAATTATAGGCATATCATGTTTTCATAACATGTGTATATAAACATCCTTCATAAATAAATAGTAACCATCATATTCATTTATTAATATCTATATATTATAATTTTTTATTAACCTATAGTTGAATAGGTGAGACTTCTAAGCGCCCCCAAATTATTCTCCCTAGCTTAGGATGAGTGAGACACAAGAACAAGTTTTCTCTCACAGCCAAATCTCTCATAAGGGACCAAAAGTTGGTCACTGAGAGGTGTGTATTATGAATCATTATCCCAATACAAAAACCACATATGTGAACAAATTTATATGTGTATTTTAATGCTATAACACCCCTTCCACTCTTTATCAATCCCTGTGACTAAAAATTGTAGTTGGCCAATTCTCTCTTGAAGGACCAAAAGTTGGTTAGTGGAAGGTGTATATTGTGAATTATTATGCCAATCACTAAAAAAATTATGTAGACACATCTGTATGTAAATTCTAACACTATAATATTCCCCCTATACTCTTCATCTGGCCCTAGGACTAAAAGTTATAGTTGTCCAGATGCATCCCTCAAGAGAATCTTCTCATCCCTGAGTGGTAAACTAAACAATTTTTTTTTGCACATTATAGGATAACCATGAGGGATAGATATGAGTTTTCATATCCTAAATTTTCATAGGCAAGTCATCTTTAATCACCCCATAGAGGATTCTATCTTACTTCAAATGAGTGAGACATGCCAATGAGTTTTCTATTATAATGAAATCTCTATTAAGGGACCAACAGTAAGTTCATATGAGGTGTATCTTATGAATTGTTATCCCAATGAATTAAATATATATGTAGATTAATTTTAATGGGTTTTTAAATGATAAAATTTCTCATCTCCACTCTTTGTTAGGCCCTATGACTAAAATTTACAGTTGGCTAGACAAATCCCTCAAGAGAATTTTTTCATCCTTGAGTGAGAAAACATACAAATTGTATTATATGAGAATTTTAAATGGTAGAGACAATTTTTCAGCTCATAAATTTTCATATGAAATTATTATAACCATCCCCTATATTATTTTCCATTACTCTAGATAGTGAGAGATCAGAACAAGTTTTCTTTTGTAGCCAAATCTCTCATATGGGACCAAAAATTGGCTAGTCAAAGGCATATATTATGAATTGATAACATAATCGATGAACCTTATTATCATATTAATCTGTATGATAATTTTAATGTTGTAATTCCTCCCTCTACTCTCCGTTGGGCCCTACGATTGAATTTTACAATTATTCAAATGCATCCCTTAAGAGAATCTTGTCATCCCATAAAGTACAAATAGACCAATCTTCTATCATGCATTTTAGGATAACCATGACTGTTAGATATGAACCATAATCTCCTAAAATTTAATGGGTGGGTTTTATAATCACCCCACAAAGGATTATCCTTCACTTGAGATGAGTGAGACATGAAAAAGGGGTTTCTCTCATATCCAAATATCTTTAAGGGACTAAAAGTTGGTCAATGGGAGGTTTTTCTTTTGACTCATTATCCCATAAATAAAACATATATGTGGAAGTGTAAAAAATGGTATTTTAACACTATAATTTCCCCTTACACTCTCTATTTGGCCCTAATACCAAAATTTGAAGTCAATTAGATTCATCCCTGAAGAGAATCTTCTTATCATTGAGAGTAAAAATAGATTTAAATGATTTCACATATTTTAGGAGAACCATGAGGGTTAGAGACAAGTTTTCAGCTCTAAAAATTCTATGGATAAGTGTTATAAGCACCCATTTTATGATTATCCCTAGAATAATATGAGTGAGACATGATGGTGATTTTTTTCATGTAACTAAATATCTCTTAAGGGACCAAAAGTTGGTATGTGAGAGGCATATCTTATGACTCATTAGCCCAATAAATGAACCATATACATATTTATTGTATTTTTAATTCAATAATGGTCCCATCTACTATCTTTCAAGTCCTATGAGTAAAACATGTAGTTGGCTAGATTCATCTCTCAAGAGAATCTTCACATCCCTAACTAGGAAAACTAAGTGATCTTCTGTGAAACATTGAAAGAGAACCATGAGGATTAAAGATAATTTTCTAGATCATAAATTTTAATATGTGAGTTCTATAAGTACCCCTTAGATAATTATCCCTCACTTAGGATAATAAAGATGTGTAAATGAGTTTTCTCTCGTATCTAAATCTCACATAAGGGATCAAAAGTTGGTTATTATGAAGTGTATCTTATGACTCGCTAGCCCAATAGAAGTATCTAAGTGGACATATTTAGATGGGAATTATAATTATATAATTCCACCTTAGTGCTTTCCTTTAATCCTTAGGACCAAAATTTACAATCGGTTGGATGCATCCCTTAAGAGAATCTTCTCATTTATGAGAGTGCAAAGAGACCAAACTTACACCACCTGTTTCAAGAGAACCATGAGGGGTAGAGAGGAACCATAATATCCTAAATTTTCATATAAAATTCCTATATGTACCCCTTATAATATTCTCCCTCACTCAATATGAGAAAGACATGATAATGTGTTTTTTCTCGTAGCCAAATCTCTCCTAAGGGACCAAAAGCTGGTCAATGGGAGGTATATCTTCCAAATCACTAGACCAATTGACAAACCATATATTTATAAATATATGGATAGGAATTTTATTTCTTTAAATCCCCCATCCACTATCTATCAGCATCTAGGATTGAAATTTATAGTCGATTAGATGCATCCTTTAAGAGAATCTTCTCATCTAAATGAATTGAACTTTCATCATGTATTGTAAGAGAACCTTGAGGGGTAGAGATGGACCATTAGATCCTAAAATTTAATGGTAAAGTCATAAAATCATCAACCATATTATTATCTCTCACTTATGATGGGTAATACATGGAAATAATTTTTTTCTCATAGCCAAATCTCTATTAAGAGACTAAAATTTGGTCAGTAAGAAGTGTATCTTGTGACTCATTAGTCTAATTAATGAGCCATATTAATTGAAACTTATGGATGGGAAATTTAATGGTGTAGTGGTCCCCTTATACTTTATTTTAGGTACCAAGACTAAAATTTAGAATAAATCAAATGCATCTTTTAAGATAATCTTCTTGTCCATGAGAGTCTAAATAGACCCAACATCTACCACATAGTGAAGGAGATTTTGAGGGGTCGAGATGAACCATAATTTCCTAAAATTTCATGGGAGATTATTATAATAACCCAACAAAGGATTATCCCTCATTTAGGATGAGTAAGATACAATAAAAAAAAATATCACATCCAAATATTTTATAAGGAACCAAAAAATGGTCAGTTGGAGGTGTATTTTCTGACTCACTATCCTAATCAACAAAATATTTTTAAAGACACATATAAATGGGTATATATAATATATAATAGACCCCATATTCTATCGATTAGACCCCAAATATAAAATTTGTAGTTGGTTAGATGCATCACTTAAGATAATCTTCTCATCTCTGAGAGTGTAAATAGACTAAGCTTCCATTTCACGTTGTAGGAGAATCTTGAGGGGTATAGATAAACCATCATATCTTAAATTTTCTTGGGAAAGTCTTATGAGAAACACATGGAGTAATATCTCCCACATATATATAATAAACATGCTTTACTTTTTAAGATTATCTTTATTTTAGGAACATAATCTTTATTCATGACACCAACCATGTGAAGGTAGAATCTCATCTGGTACCACTACCCTACATTAAATTTTTTAATAAAAACTTCAAATAGAAATAAAAACATAATAATTAAATAAATAAAATATAATATACATTAAATCAAAAAAGTTCACTTTACTAATTTGAAATGCTAGATGCATTGAAAATCAATGTTACCAAGTCAATCTAGTGTACCTTTAAGATCAACACTTCATTTTATTCTTTCAATAATAATTTCATGAACAGATTCATAAATTTTTACAAAATTTTGTCAATGGATTTCCATGATATTGAATCATTTTCATATCTGTAGAGATAAACAAAAATTAATAATGAATCACCACCTTATGTGTTTAAAATTTCTCAAATAAACATTGCCTTATTCTTTTATGATTGTATCTATAAAGCTAAGTTCTAGTAATCACCATGGATCTAATGGGATAAATTACAACTTTTCTATCCATGACAGTTATGTTTTTTTTCTACACAATGAGACAAATATTATTTAGTTCCTTCATAAGTGTCCTCAAGTGAAATTATTAAAAAAACTTGCCATACATTTAAAATATAACCAATTTGTGTGTACATGTAAGAAAAAATTTAGATATCACAAATAGAACCAATGATACATTTAAATTATAAATAAATTTTACCTAGTTGCACAAGATTTGAGATGTGTTCAAAGATAACTGATGATGTCATTTCATGACCCTCCAATGTTTAAAATTATTTTTGAGTCTCCATAGGCATTAGGGGTCTACAATACCATCTGTCAACTAATTCTTTTGACTCACATTCCTTTCAATTTAATATTCTACAATTTGAACAAAAGTATGCCATATCCCTAGTATAAATAGTCTATGAACTAGAACTTGAGCTTAAAATAGAGTGGAAACACTCATTATAGGTATTGTACTTTAATATTTATACATTATATTATCCTTTTTCTCTGTTAACTAAAATAATATTCAGACATAAGAAGATTTATATGATCCATGAGAATTTTTTTTATTACACTAAGTAACAATACTTATGGCATCAATAAAACTAGCACCATCCTTTTGATTTCCCTATTTATTTTAAGGAATAATTTTACACATGCACCTAAACCATTATGTTCCCATTGTCCATGCCCAACCTCAAATAAAATCTAAAAATGTTGAACCCTGTTCTTATTATGCATCTTGTTTAACCAGTAAAACATTCAAGAAATATTAAATTATCTGACATAATTGTTTAACAAAATGTAGTTTGTATCAAACATGATTTGTTTTGCATTCATATTTCTAAACAATAACTCAAAACAACTTTGGATAAACTCTATAGAATGTGATTTGTCATCACTCATATAAAATTAGTACTCCCTCAAAACCTTTTTGTCATCCTTTGTACTATCATGTGCATGTTTGAATATAATATGCATGAAAATTCTAACTTGAATTGAATTATAGTATTATGATTGATCCTCATTATATAGTTTTAGTGTGCATTTTTAGTGAATTCCATAACCAAAATAATGGTGCCAACTTGGAATTTATCCTTGAATACCTTGAATTAATTATCTACCAATTTTACTTTGTGTGTGTGTGTCTTAAATATTGGTTGATAATATTATTATTTATTTCAGACATTAAATCATATACAAATACTTAGGTCATAACCATCTCACATCTTTATGGCTCTTTTCAATCTTGCAAAAACATAATTTATCAAATTTGTACTTCATAAAATACACTAGTTGCTTTCTAAATTCACATGAAATTTCTTCATGTATACAACTGATCAAATTTTAAAAACCATCACAAGTGATAAACATTCCATCTAAACGTTCTTTGGAAAAAAAATATGTCCTTAAAGGCTTTGACATAAAATACTTGGGATTAACTCTCTTGATATTTTTATGTGGGGAAGCCGCCATACATTCCTACATAATCTTGTTAGTATGTAAATTACAATGTATATGACAAAAAACATCAAAATACATGATAAATTCAACATATATCCTCCAAAAACATGTTGTGCATGCTTGATTCATTTTAGCATTGAAATGCTTTCACATCTTAAAATACCTTTGGATAATTATCAATTGCCCGTTAATTTCTCAACAAATGTTTTATAAAATGTTGTTTTGGTCACGGCCAAGCTGTTTTTCATGTGGCTCAAAGTTTTTTGAACCTTTTCTTATTTTAACACAATATTTTACATTAGATGAAACCATTGTGTTCTCATGCTAAAAAAAAATCAATCAAATGTCTTGTTGTTTCAACAAATAACTTATCTTTTTGTGGGAGTCTACCATTAAATGCCCAATAATTTGTGTGTGAAGGGTCATCAAGCCTTTCCCCTCTTATTATGGCATATATTAGTGTTTTTATATTCAATTTCAAATATGTATTTGTTTGATTGATAAATTGACCTTTAAATGTTGACTTACTCACTATAGATTATGTTATTACTTGTCTTGATAGATTACTATCTTTATTTTCAAGTTTAACTTCCTATTACTTAAATGCAGTAAATAGATTCTTTATTATTACATTATTTATTTAATCCATATTTATTATTATTAACCCAAAATTATGCATCACATGGTGCATGTTTTACATTTTCATTAATTGAACAAATAATTGACATCATTTTGTATGGATTTTATTCTGAAGTGCATATTCCTATACATGTTGAGCATGATTTTGAATTGATATTTTTGAAATTTTACCATCCATAGGTTTCTAGTAGTTTCTCATTTATTTCAACCAAATACCTTTTTTTTCATTACACTATCCTTAGAGGTGTGGGTCTACAAGATATTAATAGTGTTGGATAGGTACTTTACACCCTAAAGGTTAAGTAAATTCCTCTTCATTAGGAGAGAGATTAATTTGTTTCATTAATTAATTTTTATTATCATCATGCTCAAAAACCTCATTATGTATGGATGTTTAATCTTATTGTATTTCACCATGTGTTTCATCAATCAATACAAATTCACTAATTGCATCTTCTACATTTTGAATTTCATCATTGAACAAGGATTGATTAAGTTATCTTATCTCATTTGAAGACATATCTAAATTAAATATAATTAAATTGGACATGTTATTTTTATTTGAAATATTACCTGGTGTGGAAAAGGCTTCACCTTGCCCATAAACTCTTATGGATGCTTTCCTATCTACTTCTCATTTTATCTCTTCACTTTATTTTCATAAATTTTTAGTACCTTAATTAATATTTTTTGATGAATACATATCCCTATTACTTATATTTATTAAAACAATTATATGTGTAGAATAAAATTTGAAGAAATAGTGATTGAGATAGAGTTAATGGAGAATTTGTAGAAATCATATAGTTTCAACTATAAAATTGAGTTTGAAGTTTTTTAATTAAAAATAAATCAGTCAATTTATGGGAAAAAATGTGTAACACAAGGTTAATGCATGCTTTTAAAAATAATTCATGCCCTTTGTGTTGGTAGATATAAATGGGTGAAACCATTAATGCCCTTTATTGACTCCAAAAGGGCATACACCCTTTAGATAAGAAAAAGGGTGTATGCCCTTTGGCCCCTTGAAAAGTGAATACACCCTTTTAAAAGGTCATATTCCCTTTAAATATTTTTAAAAAGATTAATTTTCCACATTCCCTCCAAAATAAGTTTGGTTTTAGGCCTGGAGGGTGTGAACCTAGCCTGAACCCTATCAAGAACCAACCCAATTGATTTTTAGAAATTTGTGTGTCTTTTTTATCTTTACTAACACATATGATAAGTCATATATTATTATTAAAAAAAATTATATGGATTTGTAGAGGGGAAACATAGTTTTTAAATTTATAATTTTTTTCAATGCTAAAATATTATTTGTAATTATTACTTAATTTATACACTACATAACTCATTATAGACTATTTATATATCATAAAAAAATACCTTTATAAATTTTTGACCATTTATTGAAATTTTATACAATTTAAATATTAACAATATATGCATCATTATTTATGTTTTTTTTAAATGATTCAAAGGAAATTAAGACAAAAAAAATTGTGTTCATACACTTGCACTTTCATTTTTTTAGTTGTCTTTATTATTATTATTATTATTATTATTATTATTATTATTATTATTATTATTATTATTATTATTATTATATAATATTATTAACAATATTTGACATTTCATCTATTCATATATGAAATTTCATACAATAATTAATTTATTTAGTTAAAAAAAGTGTGTTTGTACACATGTAATCTCCTTATTCTTTTACAAAAGGGTCAAACCATTGGAATATATGTATCTAATTTGTATATTTTTATCATATGGATATTGAAACAAATTATATATTTTGAAACTACATTTAAAATTACATAATTCAAATTATTATGTCATTATCAAATTATTTTTCCAAGTGTCTCTAATATTCTCTCCAAGTTTAATTATTTTTATTTCCTTAAAAAAATGTCACTTTAAGCCCCTCTTTTTATCCCCCATAATATTTAATCTAACCTATATTTATCACATGATGCAATTAAATCTTATTTTGAGATGAATAATTTACAGGCTACAACCCTCATATTAAAATGGGGGCACCATAGTGGGCTTTGTATTAGAGATCCAAATCTCCATAAATAGATTTGTGGTAGGGTATAATTTAAAAAATACAAAGTAAATGTTTTCATCTATTTAAATAAAATTCAAAGATAAAATGTTATATTAGAGAATAGGTTATTTAAAGATTTAATAAATTCATAAGTCTAACATTGGCAAATGGGCATATGCACTCACTTTTCAAAGACTAAAAGAACATAATTATACACACTTCAAGGCATGTGCATGACCATATTCAATGAAAATTACAATATCAAAGCTATGGGTTGAAAACATAGTTAAAATTTGTCATATATGTGCATATAATTATTATATCACTGACACATTTAGGGGTAATTATACTTGTTAATTATCAAGCTCATTCAAAGCTTAAAAGTTACAAAATTTAAACATTAAAAGTAAAAAATTACAAATATTCAAAGTTTTAATATTTCTAAGTGGTAAAAGGGCATTATAGTTTTTAATTCACAATTTCAAAGATCAAATTTAAATGTTTAAAATAAAAATATTCATTTCAATGTAAGTCTATGAGCAACGTGGTCATGATGGGCACATAGATATTTCTTTATTATCTTTCAATAATGTAAAGTAGAATCTAGATCCATTTTCAAATGTGTGATTTAAATGTGTGTGGGTGATGTATGATCGAGTATAATAACACTTAGTAATGTTACCATCATTTATAGAAAACATGACATGGTTCAAAATTTATATATTAGTACATTGGGTACTACTCCCTATAGATAAGAGTTGGAATAATGCATCTTTTCAACACAAGAGCTTAATAGTTTTTCAAACATAGGAATTGATCACTCTCAATTTTCCATTGATTCTAAATTTCAAATTAATGTAATAATGGGGATTATTTATCCATAATCAATTATGTAAGTTATAGGGAAAAATTATTTCACCTATGTAAATGAGTACTCCCTTTATTTTGAATTTCACAATATTTAAAGTTAAGAATTTTAAGTTTCAAACGCATAAATGAATACTTCATGAGATATTATAGGGTTTGTTAAATTTGAGTACCCTACACAGTTAAAGTATCTACTGAAATATAAATGTGTTGTGCACACTCGGGTTCAATTCTTTTCTCCTTTACTTTAGTAATTTCATTACTAGAATAAAGAGGGGGGATATAGACATATAAATCCACCAATAATTTAAAATGTTATTCTTGACACATTCAAAACCACATGACTTAAACATAAACACATAAATTTAATTCACCATTCATCTAATCTATTTATCTATATGCATATTAGACCACTTATTACTATAGATAACACTTAATTTTAAATACTCAAGATATCTAAAATCACTTTAAAACTATCTCCAATAGAGGAAACATATCTTTACTACTTTTGGGGAGTTCCATGCTAGGCAAATTGAAGTGCACTATGCTCTTGTCCACTTACAACGGTCACATCATGTGCTAAATAACAACTAGTTTATGAAGTTAAAAACATACATTTGGCTCTTATTAGAAATTCCATAGGTTTAATAAAAGTTTTTTTAAAAATATTCATCTATAAATACATGTATAGAGTTACTCATTATCCATAATTGACATTCACTTCTCATAAGCACTGAAAAAATCACACACACACACACACACACACACACACACACACACACACACACACACACATATATATATATATAATCTATCCTATTCTCTCCAAATTTAGGATCATTCATATAGAGTAACCATAGTGCAAGTCAAGAGATATCATTTTGAATTACCAAATCCATTTAATAGGTATATACATATGGTAAAAGGATAAAAATTGCATATTCACTCTAGGTGGGAGAACTATGTGGGTTTGATTTCCCTCTTTGGAGTATTAGATATAAATCAACTTTAAATCATCAAGGGGTTGACTCGAGTCAAGTCAACCCATTACACTCCCCTTATTTTTTTTCATATTTTTAAACTATTAAAATTTACTAAGGTTTTAAAAAATGATATAAAAATAAACAATTATTTTTATTAGGCCAAATCTTAAGTGCAATATCTCGAATTACTCAGCATTCATAGGTGCAATAGGTAAAAATATCAGGCTTTACGTAAAATCAACCAGAATAAGTCCATAGTCAATGGATTAGAATGCACTACACTGCTATCCATTTATGATGGTCATGTTTAGAGATTATACTTTTTCCTCTAATCTGTCATTTCTATAATTATACTTTCTCTATCTTTTTTGGCATGCTACTTGTCATAATCAATTGGGACATGTCCATGGTCAATGGATTGGAATGAACTATGTTATTTTCCAATTATATTTGACCTATCCATATTCATTTTTTATTGTGTTCCTATACTTGATCTTGCACAGTTACCATTTATGTTGATTCTCGCTAGCCAAGTATATCATTATTATTACTATAAAAAAATAGGACTTTTCCATATTTAACAAGTTATCAAAATAAGAATAGTTGAATATTATTTACCTATAGAATTCTAATATTTCTAATTTTAAGAACATTATAATTTATTTATTTTATAAAAAATTAAATAAAATAAATTCTTGTTTGGAGATAAAACTATGAAATCTAAGAAATTGACGTTCCAAAAAGATTGAGGAATCATGAGAAAGATAAGACACCATTAAAGGAGAGTGAAATAATCTAGTTGAGAAGTGTGTAATTACAAATTTGGTCAAGAAGGGGATTGTGAAGGAAAGTATCTTCTCCATGTTTTTCTTATTTTACATTAAGAGTTATATAAATAAGATAAAACTATTTAAATTTAGATTATTTAAGATAAGTCATTAAAAATACAAATATGTAAAATTTAAATGATTTAAAACTTACTAAATATCTAATTAAAAAGATAAGGGAGATAAATATGCACTTACCTAACTTTTTGATTTATTTTTATCTTTTCCTACCTCACAAAATTGTTAGATATCATGTAATAACTACGTAATTAATCAAATTAGGAAACAAGACCTCAAAAGTTATGTTATCTATGTCAATGAAGCTAATATCCACACAAAGGCCATAATATTCAATAGTTATTAGTACTATTCCTAGATATTTTACAAGCATCTACCACCTCAGATCATTGAATCTAATCATGTAGTGTATTTCCCTTGTTCCTATGTACAAATACTTTATTTACTTATTTTATTTAAACCATCATTTCACTATCAACAAAAGGTAATCTTATTACTCTAAAGAGAGTTCAAAAAACATGTAATTATCCCACTAGGTATGTGTGCAGCACCGTGATCATGATAAACTATTATGTAATGATTTATATATAATAGTAGATAACATGAAAATTTGACTTGAATTTTATATTTATATTTAGATCTAGGGTTTATAATTTGAGTATTTTTATGTGTGTGTTTTTTTTTAATATCTCAAGAGAGTGAAAACTGATTTCTAAATTTGAATATCAAATAGTAACTGAATTAGCCTATGAGTCTAGTAAAATATAAAATATTTAAAAATAAATACAAATAAAACCAACCAAATAAATATATCCATTTGAGTTTATCTTTTAATTTTTTATAATTTATCTTAGAGTATAATTTTATAATTATAATTATAGATTAGTTATTTTTTAATAAATAAAATTATTTATTTATTTTTTAGTTTATGCTTTTTTTGAAATAATTTGTCATGGAAGTTGTCTTGTAAATTTTTTTTTAAGCCTTATTTATTTAATAAAGTTACACACAATAAAGTTTGGTTCATTGATTAAAATTAAAAATATTTTTTATTTTTAATATATGATATTAATTTAGGTGTACAATAATTTATACCAACAATTATATGTTTTCATGTTTGAAGTATTTTAATATACCTTTTTATTAATAATTTCACTCATAACACAACTAGTTATTTTAGGATAATTTTGTTGATATATAAATTCAATTTTAGAGAGATAAATATATTATTTTAAATACATATAATCATTAAAAAAAATCATTTGGTATCATATCCAATTTCAATCAAAATTTAGAAGGCTTTTTGGGCCATTTTCAAAAGCTACAATGGCTTTAGTGAATTTTTCTTCAATGAATTTTTCTTTTGTCAAGGGTGTCAACTTTGATTATTAGAGAAATCAATTAAAGATAATTATTACATGGAAATTAGTATGGGAGAAAGATATCCATGTGTACACACCACCACAAGATTGGAATGCATCGACATGAGATCTTAAAATTAAAAAAAAAAAGGATGAATAAAAGGGAGATGCACAAACTTTCTTCTATACTCAGAGTGTCATAGATCCAATCATTTATCCAAGAATATAGAGATTTAAGAATTCCTAAGAGACATGTAATACCTTAAATAATTCAAATTAATGATATACTAATTCAAGAAAATAAAAAATAAAATATTTAATTTTTCTTTTCAGAATTCGAGAATATGAGATTCAGAAAGAGTAGGAGATTATTGCATTAAAAAAAATGATTTAGTTCATAGAATGAGGGTTTACGGATAAACTATCCAAGACAGTGTTATATGTTATAGTAAGAAATATTTTGAGATATTTAAGCCAAATATGTTTCATAATGTGATCAATTTTGAAGACTGTAAATATATGAACACTATAAGTATATATGAGTTAGTGGGTGTTATCTAGTTTCACGAGGATAAGATGAGATTACAAGTAGGAGATATAGAACATGGTCTATAAAAATAACTTGAAACTAAGGTAAGGTTTTCAAATACTAAAGATAAAAATAAAATTTAGAGTCAAGGGAATTTATAGAAAATAAATCTAAAGCAAACTCCACATGTAAGAGAAATAAATACTTTAATTGACAATACAAAAAAATCTAGTACACATGATAAAATATTTCAAGATAATATCAGCTAAGAATCATTATAGAACCTTAATAATTGAATTAACCAAGCATAATTACTGGAGGTAAATCTTGTGCCCAATGATGTAGGTCTAAAAAATTTTATTAATCAAGATAAAATAAGTACATGAAAGAGTGTCTATATACTATTAACCCTTTGACATAAAAACCAAAATGAATTTATAGATTTTACATATGGTTGATAAAAAAACTAACCTAGTAACCACTTATCACAAGAATGCAACCCAATAATTAGTTATGATTATTAACTCGAACATAAATCAAACTAGTAAATAAAATATTATTAAAGGAGGTTATATATAAAATATGCATGCCTCTTTACATTTATTATTTACTTAACATTTAGTATTAACCTAAAAACCTAACATAATGTTAAGACTTTGCAACAAGTCCTAACAAACTACCCCATGATCTAAAGTCAATTTTTTGGACACATGCTAAGCATTTCTTTAATTTCTCAAATTTGATTCTCTTAATGGGTTTTTTGAAAATGTTAGCTATGTGATCAGTAGTTAGGAAATAAATTGGATCAAGTGATTTCTTTGCCACCAGCATTTGTAAAAAGTGACATTTGACATCCACATGTTTTTTTTGGCATGAAAGACTAAATTTTCTGAAATCTTGATTTCACTTTGATTATCAATGTACAACTATGTAGGATCAATCTGAGAAATCTGAAGATCTTCAATAATCTAGTGTAAATAGAAAATTCCTCTTGAAGCATCCCAGGCTGATATGTATTTTGATTCTACTAATGAATTTTCCACTATATGTTGCTTCTTGAAAAAACAAACAATGGAAGATGAACCCATATGCATAGTATATCCTATTGTGGACATTGTATTATCTACACATCTACCAAAAACTACATCACACTACCCAATAAGTTTGATGTTCTTATTTTGAAAGTACTCAATTCCATATGTTTTCATTCTCTAAAGGAAATGAAGTACTCTTTTTTATGCATGTCAATGAATTTATCTAGGCTCATGTATAAACCTATAAAAATTTCTAACATAAAATGATATATTAGTCATGGTAGTCATCAAAAATATCAAACCTCCCACTAACTACCTATATTTGGTTCCATAAAGAAAGGCACTACCATAATCCTTAGATAATTTCTAGTTACTTTCCATTGGATTGAGGACAAGTCTGAAATCATTTATACCAAACCTAGTTAATAGCTTATAAATATACATAGATTGTGAAATGAAAATACTTTGCTCTTTATAGCCTACTTCAATGTCTAGATAATAATGAATAATTCCAAGATCTATCATATCAAATCCATATTTTAATTCCTTATTTATATACATATTATGCTTTTAATCATTAACTTTGATAAACAAGCCATCGACATAGAAAACAAGAATAATCAATTCTTAACTTGTACTCGAATATTGATAATATCATCATATTCACTATGTTGAAAGACAATTTTCTTCAAGTATAAATCCATTTTTTCATACCAAGCCCTCAGTAATTATTTGATCCCATAGTTATATTTGATCAATTTACACACTATATGTTATGCAATCACTTTCTCAAAACCTTGAGGTTGTTTCATAAATACTTCTTCCTATAAATAATCATTCAAAAAAGTAATTTTAACATCCATATGATGTAATTTCCAATAATTTTTTGTTAATAAGGAAAGTACCATATGAAAATTTTCCCATTTGGTAATTCATGAATATGTTTCTTCATAGTCAATACCTTCTTATTAAGTATAACCTTTTGTAAGAAGTCTTGCCTTATGTTTTCAATGGATCCATCTAGTTTATACTTGACTCTATAAACTCATTTACATCAAATGGGTTGAAAATATGGAGGAGGATCAATAAAAACCCAAGTATTATTGTTAATAATTACATCATACTCAATTTTAATTTATTGGTTTCAACCATGTTCAGTAGAAGCCTCCTTAAAAGTGGATAGCTCGATGCAAGAAGTAGTAACAACCATTACATAGTTCACCTATTTATGAGAACTCTTATAACCTTTTATACCAACTTCATATATTTTCAAGTCAAAAAATTTATTATAACACATTTTGGATATTTTTTCAAATTATTCAGATCAAGAACACCATAATTCTCATCATTTGCACTAATTTAAGGAAGACTTAGACAATTTTCAACAGTTTATAAGTCATGAACCTATGAAGTACTAGAGTAATTATATGAGATGAAATGGATACTATTATCATAACCTAAATTATGAGATTTAGCCTCATTATTAAATCCCTTATCATGGTTTTCAATATTCCTCTCTTACCTATCAAATTGAGAATCAATCTCTGTAGTGTTCATAGTACCAAATTCATCAAATACCACATCCCTTCTCACTATGAATTTGCTTGTATCCTATGATATTAAAAGATAACCTTTTTTATTTTTATAATATCTATGAAAAAAGAATTTTTGATTTCATGGTTCCAACTTAGTTCTATGGTTAGTGGGAACTAAAGTGAAACAAAGCATCAAAAAAATTTCAAGTGTTTAACTTTTTGTTTAAACCCATACTGAGCCTCCTATGGGGTTTGACCCAAAATTATAATTATAGGGAACTTGTTTCTCAAATAAATTATATTACAAATATATTCATATCAAAATTTATCATTTATATGTTTATAATTTAACATAGCTCAAACTGTGCCTTTTAATGTCTTATTCATTCATTTAAATACTCCATTTTGTTGTGGAGTATAAGCATTATTGTATTGTTGATGAATGACATGTTCCTAACAATAATTTGAAAAATCATTTGAATTTTAATCACCACCATTATTTAAATCAAAAGTGGCCACATATGAACCTATCTATTTTTCAACTAAGTGTAACCAATCAACAAACTTAGTTAAAGATTCAGATTTACTTTTCATGAAAAACACCCAAATCATCCTAAAAAAAATTCAATAAGCAACACAATATAGTTACACCATCCAATGGATGTCTTATTCATGTCACAAACATCATTATGAACTAACTATAAACATCTATTATCTCACCAACAAGAATTCATAGGAAACTTTTCCCTATTTTGTTTGCCCAAAACACATGATTCTCAAATAATACTATCTTTGTGAAAAGTGGGAAACCCACTCACCATACAATATACTTTTAAGTCTACTAAGGAGTGAAAATTCAAATTCCCATAGTGTAAATACCATAAATACTATGTAGATATAGTACCTATACCTATATCAACAACTGCTACAAGTTCCACTATAGGAAGAAGTACTTTACAATGCAATCTAACCAAATTTCCATCCTCATAACCTATATACATGGTTTTATATCCATCCTTCACTTAATTTAAATAAATGAGTCCATTTTCAAGCACAATTTGTTAAACCTTATTGTAAATAGTTACCAAGGAAAGAATATGTTTTTGTAATGTAATAACATACCAAACATTCTCCAAGTATTTTATATAACCATTAGGAAGAAAAAATAAAATAGGCCTAGGTCCCTATGGAGTGTGCATAGATTTATCTACCAAGGATAATAGAGAGAGATAATTTTATTTATAATTACAAAAGAAGTCTCACCTAAATGTCATGTGTTTAGTTACTCATGTGTCTAAAACCCACCCATATGTGAACTCATCTCTAGCCTCATATTCCATATAAATAATGTTCCCTAAAGTAATGAATGCAAATTTATGAAAAAAATTCCTTGACTCATAATAATCATGATTAGAATATTTGGTAGAGTTATACATAGTTAAATTTTATGGCCTCTAAATTTTTTCAAAGGAATCCTACACTGAGAGGCAATATGACCAAATTTTCCACATCTATGACACTGATTATCTGATCCATGTTGACCTCTGCTTTGATAAGAGTTATGACAAAATCATCTATCATTAATATCATTTTAATGATCATGGTTATAATTTTGATTTGAATAGTTGTTATAATGATATCCTCTACCTCTTGTTTCATGTCTTCCTCGTATATAACCTCGACCCCCTCTATAATAGTTCCCTCTATAGTTTTGTTGAACAAAAGAAGATGCAGTAGGTTTGGACTCTAAAACATGGGCTTCCTCAATTTTATTATATTTTTTGGGTAGAGAGAGGTAATTTTGAATAATAAACTCAACCAATTTATCAAAAGTGATGCCTATGATCTTGTCAAAGACATGCACCATTTCTATAAAGTTATTATAGCACACAAATATTCCTTTCAGTGCAATAGTAACTATGAGATCATCATATAATTTTCCAAACCTAGCCTTACTATACACAATAAAAATATTTTTCAACTTATACATGTACTTTCCCATATCCTCGTCTTATTCTAAAGATAAAGAAAATAACTACGTATGGATCTCTACCTTCTTATGCTTAGGATTTTTATCAAAAAAATCAAATAAGGTCTTCCATGTAGTTTAAATATGAGGAGAGTTTTCAATATGTATATAGGTATCTTTAGTATAGAAACACTTTATTATAGCTAAGTCTTTAGAATCACATAGATTAAAACTATCAAGTTAGGCATGTTCTATAGGCAATGTAGGATTTTCATTCTTTACAATATTCCATAGCTTATTGAAAAATAATGAATCTTCCATAAAATGTTTCCAATAAGAGTAATTATAAATCATTAATCTATCACCATCTAAAATCAAATTATGAATATTTAGCATCTTTAAATGTAAGTGTAATAAAATAAAAGAACAACACACACACTGAGAGAACTTTGTATAAAAAAATAATTATATATTTTATTTAATTAACCCCCACATAGATATAAAAAAGATGTTTTTTATGGGTTTTGCACTGAGCCTCGACAAAAAATCAAAATATTACACCCTTACTTCAATAACTACACCCTTATTTAACCAAAACAACACACACATACACCCTTGTTTCCATACTAAAAACTAATATTTTACATGTTTTAAGGCCTTTAAAATATGTAAATCATGTAAATAATTCCAAAATAAAAAGAATATTAACCCAAAAGTAAATAACAAAGTTGTACTTTTCACCAAATTGAAGATTTGAACCTTGGACCTCTATTTTTTTAGGGTTCTTACAAAAGAAAGATTACCAATTGCTCTATGAGAATTTGCAACACATAAAATGATAAATATGTATTTAAGTCTGATTTTTTCACTATGCATAATAAAAAAATATTACTTTTTCAAGTAAAAATTAAATCATTCTTGAATGTGTGAAAATGAATGTAAAAGTTTCTAATTTGGTGTAGCCCTTAAAACCTAATATTTCCCATGAACTATATTATAATTTTAAAAATGAATCATGTATTTTTTGATTCCATTATAATTTCATGCCAATTACCTGGAATACTATGGCTACCAAAAGAAATTTTCCAAACTTCTACAAACTGTATAGGGTCGTACAAGGTAGTATAAGCTCATACAAATTGGATTGTTTTATGTTTCAAGTATATTTGATCACCAATAAGGAATTTTTATGTAAAATAAAATATGCATGTATTTAATTGGATTCCATGGAGGTTCTTCTAGTGCTCGGGAGGTCATACAACTCAATAAGACTAGTGAAAATACATTTAGCATTGATTTATCTCATGTTTTTTTATCAATTTACAGTTCCAAAACAAATGAAAACTTATCCAAAATACTAGTTTAAATTTATTATATATTTATTATGCATACAAATTTTGTATAAATCTAAATATGGGTCATAAAACTCCAAAACATAGCTTTAAATGCTTTCAGAATGATAAAAAGATAGATTTTTAAGGGTTTAAAGGCATTAAATTAGGCAAAAGCATTCAACTGACTTCTCAGATCAATTTCATATTTATGGAACATATAAATTTCAGGCATACTACACATTAATAGGGGATTTTATGTCAAAAAGGGTTGTACAAATAACAAAATTTGATTCTTTACGCAAACAAATTGGTTTTGGATGGAAGCAATCACCTTGTCAAGGATTTTCAAAGATTCAAAGGAGTAGATTTATATTTCTACACTAATTTATCCATAAAAAATAATATTGACTCTCCAATATATTATTTCCACCAATCAAAGGCTTGGAAAAATATTTATTTAAAAATATTGATTTTTAAACAATATTTCAAATGTTTTCACACCAAAAATTTAACCAAAGAGCATAATATATATTTACAATTTTATTTCACATGAATATTAAGTCTCATGAATAAATATCACCCTTATATATTCATTCCTCCTTTCACCATTAATTTACCATGCTATCATGCTCAACCATGCTTTGATACCATTGATGGATCCTTAACATTTGAATTAACCAACCAAAATTACTTAAGGTAAATCTTGTGCCCACTGAGGTGGATCCACAAGCATTTTAATAATCAAGATAAAATAATTAAATGAAATTTTATCTATACACCTTTAACCCTTTGACATACAAAAACATGAATTTATATCTTTTACCTATGACTAGTAAAACTAACTAACCTAATAATGATTTCTCATGAGAATGTAACCCAAACGGTAGTTATGATTATCAACTCAAACATAAATCAAACTAGTAAATAAAATATTATAAAAAGAGGAATCTTTATAAAATATGTATTCCCCTTTACATTTATTTTTTTACTTAACATTTATTATTAAGCTAACAACCTAGCCTAATATTAAGACTTTGGAACAAGTCCTAACAAATCAAGCCAATCGCGAAAGGGAGGAGATGGATTTTAAAGATAAAAAAGTGAGCGTCAAGAGGGATAAATTTATTATCTCACATTTTATATGTAAATATAAGAATAAAATAATTTTTTCCTCTTAATTCAAGTTTCTTAAATTAGATGATAAGTCATAAATATTTTTTTACCAAGTTAGATGATTCCTTCAAAATCCAAGAGCAATTAGGAGATGAAAATCCCATCCAAGTTGAAAGAAACGGTAGCATGAAAATAAACAAGAGTAAAACTATAGGTGATATAATTTATCCTAAGAGTGTTCCTCATAATTTCACAAGTTATAGTGATGAAATTAAGGCATACACATTTTATAATCATGTAGTAAATCATAAATTATTTCTATGGATTGTAATTCTTTTGAAAATGAGGTGTATGCTTATTCTAATCATGTAGTTATAGAAGTAATAATTTAAGTTAGGCAACATATTAAAGTTTATTTTTAGGTTTTCTGAATTCCTACAAATGTTTATAGTTCAACAAAGAATAATAGTACCTCTTTGCAAGATACCTATCTACATCAACACCAAGCAAAAATAAGTGTTTGTTGAATCCTCATCCAATCTATCAAATTTTGGATAATAATTATGAGATGGGGATAAAAAGGATAAAAAAATAATGAAAATAAATTATTTTGTGATTTTTATGATGAAAATTCTATATTTACATTATCATTTGTGACTATTTAACCTTAAAGTTATACAAAAGCTAGTCAAAATAAAGAATGGGTTGATGATATGAAATTATAGATGAATTAAATTAAGAGGAATGATACATGGAATTTAATTCATATTAATTTGAATAAATATTTCAATTTTACAAATTGTGTCTATAATATCAAGGTTAAAAGTGCATTCCTAAATGGAGTGATAGAAGAAGAAGTATATGTGGGGAAGCCACAAGCTTTTGAGGTAAAGGGTAAATAATTTTGGGTATATAAGTTGAAGAATGATATTTATGGGCTGAATAAAAATATAAAATATTGTTACCAAATAATTTATAGCTATTTATAGATCAAAATTTGTAATAATTTAGAATGAACTAACTCTTTACATGCAAGCATTGAATTTTAATGATTTATATGTCCATTTATTTGTAGATGACTTGATATTTATAGATAAATATATAGAGATTTTGAATATATTCAACAAAAATATGAAATAAAATTTTGACATGACTGACCTTGGACTCATGAATTAATTTATTTTCATGGAAGTCCAAAATAAATAGGAAGTATTCATTTATCAAGCCAATTATGCTGAGGACATGCTAAATAAGTATAATCTTCAAGATTAAAAGACTATATACACCTCAATTATTATAAATAGATAAAATATTATGAGTTATTATTTTATTACTTCAACTGATGAGAATAATTTAACAATCATGGTGATAGGATTTACGTATCTCACTATGACAAGAAATAATATTCATCATGGGGTTCACTAGTTTCTAAATTTATAGGTAAATTATCACTCAAGTATTTGCAAGTAATAAATATAATATTTAAATATGTAAGAGTAAATTATAATCATGGTATTAATTTTATAAAATCAAGGTTTTTTGTCTTATTATATTCACAAATTTAGATTGTGAAGGATCTCTTGATGACATGAAGTTAACTTTAGGTTATTACTTCACATTAAAAAGTGGGTTGGTTTCTTGGTCTCCAAAAAAATAGGGCAAAATTGAATTATTACCTACTAAATCTAAATATAAAAATTTTACATCAGCTTTCACACAAGTAATATATTTTATATTACTCAATCAGATTCATAGAAGACTCAAGGAGATAATAGGCATCTCACCGCTTTACATTAATTGAGGGAATGTTGAGTATGATGCCAATATGGTAAATTGAGTTATATATTTATGATTAGTATATTTTTTGTTGTTTTAAAAAAAAAAAAATGTCATTTAATTTATTTATGACTTGGATTAGTTTTTTTGTCAATTTAGACACTTTTCAATGAATCCGTAAAAAATAACTAGAACTTCAAGTTAATTCAATTTTACTATCTTAGTACTTGACTGACTTCCAAAGTCATCAGGTACATGTTTACTGTATTTATGTGATATTTAAGTAAATTATGTAATTTTTGATGCCACATTTTTATAATTATAACTTATGGTAGTCAGCTGATCATGTCTTCTTTTATGATGACCAAAAAGATATGAATTAGTGTTAGTGGTAATCTTAGATGTGTCTCGAGTTTATATTGAAGTTTATTTAAATTTTATTAGACTAAAAATATATATTAATTAGTTTTAAATTAAATTTATTTATTTATTTTTTACTTTATGATTTTATTGATATAATTTTTCATGCAAGTTATCTTGTAAAATACTTGTTTTAAGCCTTATTTATTTAATAAAGTTACATAATAGAAGTGTGGTACATTAATTAGAATTGAATTTTTTTTGTATGTTTAATATTATTTTATGTATATATTAATTTATACTAAGAACCAAATATTTTTAAGTTTTAATCTATTCAATTCACTTTTTGATAAACAATTTCACTCACAGCGCAACTAGTTTGATAAATAGTAATTCTAAGGCAATTTTGTTAATATGTAGCTTCAATTATAGATAGAAACTAAGCTGATTTTCACTCCATCAAATCATTCAAAACCTTCAATGGTAGACTAAATATATCTTCTCTCTTACTAAAAATATAATGATATGGAAAATTAGCGATCTACAATATGATAAAAATCTTCATATCATTATAGAATGTTATTGCAGAGACTAGGTGATCTTAAATGTGTATATTTAAGAATTGGGTTATCTAAGACAATTAATGAGTGAATAAACATATAAATTATATTTTTTAAAAGATTAAAATGTGTATACACAAGTTCAATTATGTCAATATATATCATAATTGATGTTTTCAATTGTATACTAAAAAATTTATGTGTCTAAAAAGGATCCCATTTTATTATAGTATTGAAAGTGATAGACTAAACATATAAAATAAAGAGATTTTTTACATGTTATATCCACATTTTATGTTGACAGGCGTATCCAAAATATCATTCTTATAAAATATATTATAACTAAAATATAATACAATTACTTTTGTTGTTGACAGTATACCCTAAATATCCCACTTGCTTCATGTAAAACCTACAAAGAATCCTATATAGATCAATGTCCACTCATGATTAAAAAAAATCTAAAATAATATATAATATTTAATTAATTTAAATTAAAAATTCAAGGAATGAATACACCTTAGAGTATGAACACAAAATCTCCATGTTCTGAAATCATTTGGAGAATGGCATAGTGTCATTATTCCACAAAGACAAAAAAACTATTAAAGGCATATAATTGGAGGCATATAATTGCTAAAATTTTAGTGACATATAATCCTCAACCACACTACTCAAAATATCATCATAACATTTTTTTGGTGAAACCCCAAAACACATTCATTGGTAGATTAAAACTCCAAATTAGCAAATATAGATGTATTTTAGATCCTAATTTCTTATGTATTAGTACCACATTCTAAATCAATATATCTCATATAAATAGAAATATGTTTGCATGAAGCACATTCATGTCTAAAATATAGTGCATATGTGCATCAATGTGATATAAAATTCCATAATCTATCTATATACTCTATTTGATAAATTTGATAAAATTTGCTTGATTTGACCCTTATAATTTATCTCATAGTGCCATAGTATATGTGAATTATTTCTCACAATCATTAATAATACCACACATATAACTCAATATGTCGTAATATTTTCAATCTATCTCCATTAAATCACAGAATGCAATCCAAATATTACATTATCTATCTATCATGGATTGAATATCTAAGATAAGTGCATTATATGTCCCTATTTTGAGGTGTGGGATGAATCCTATAAATCACTTATCTCAAAACAAAGTGTTATGCACATAATGTGTTACATACAAAATTTCATCGTTTAAATCATGTATTAAAACATTATAATATATGATATAATAAAAAGGTGAAATAATTATAATGTGTATGAAATATGTAACAAAAATTAATAGGAATACAAGTGTCATGTTAAGTAGATATAACAATTATGCATGTAATAATAAACAATGTAGGAAATTTATGATAGTTAACATAAAAGCACACATAATATAACAATGTGTTATAAAAATAAGGACACCAAGATCAAACAATAGTCACAAATATATGCACATAACATCATGATCATGAGACACACAAGAGCTAAAGACATGCCTCAATTATAGCTTGAATTTGACCTAACATGGACACAACATGGCCATGACATAGATTAGAGGATCTTAAAACATAACTGACACATGAAATAAAAAATGAAATCAATTCAATTGATGAACATGCATTATAAACCATATAAATAATTAGATAATGTAGTGATTAATAACATCAAACAATCATTTAACAAATAATGTTAATTAAAATATTTATTAATCTCATCATTTAATATAGTAAAGCATGATATCCATAGAATATAACAACCTAAAAATTATATAGAAGAGAAACCATGTATAAGAAATTTAAGTTTATTAATATAATCAATGGAATGTTATATAACCCCAAAGTTATATCGGGATGTCCCCAATGTATAGAGATAAATTTTAGGTATAATGAATGTCCTACATTTATATGTCCATGTATTATATGTAACCTATATGTCCAACTTAACACACATATATGCCATGAATAAAATGTGCATATAAAATGGATATGTAATTAACCAAGCATACTATAAACAAAATTAGTCAATCATGTAAACTATCGAAGCATGCTATGCATAACCCTTGAATTTTTTTAGTTTTCTTCAAATTTTAGAGATTTTTGAATTTTTCATATTTTTTAATATGAAACACATGTTTCTAATACCCAATTATACCATTAAAATTATGATCATGTGTAGTTCGTGGATAGATGGTATGAAATATAATGCATAGTAGGTGATGAGTAACATACGTATTAGTGTCCAAGTTATAGAAATGATCATGCATTGTATAATATAAAATATCATTATCATAGTTAACATGATCATGTATATTTAATTTAGATGTATTACCCATAGTATCTCTTGGGATTCATTTTGTAGCAATAGAATGAGTTAGTTCTTATTATGGAACTCAGGTACTAACTTGTATAAGTATATTAGGATGTGATGGACTAGGTAACATTTGTTGAGCTAAAGTAGACCACTAATTTAATTGATGTTGGAGAAGTGGACTTTCAAGAAGATAAATTACTTGTATCTAATTTTCCTTCTTAGATTGACATAGAACATGTTTTATAATATGTTGTGGTGAGGTTGGCAGATTAAATGTCTCTGAATGTATCGTGTACTCATATGGAATACCCATAAATGTGACCACTCATTTATTATAAATTTATACATCAAAAAATAATGTACCAAATATCTATTGAATAAATTTTATGTATCCATGGTGTCCTAATCAAATGTTTAATGTCCTTGTACTGTTAATCAATATAAACTAAGTATAGATAACTAAAATCTGTACCATATATTATAACACATTTCCATTAAGATTTTTTTTTTATTTCCATTGAATCCTTTCACCATAATAGTTTTACCAATCAAATTATTATGAGTTTACCCAATACTAGTTAACAATGTCATAGGGCATATGTTTTCAACTGACCTATTATCGACCATAACACTGTGTATAGGACATAAGCCAATGAAAGCATGCATGAATAAAATCACATTGGTATAAGCACCATAAAATTATTTTTAATCATATAATGTTATTAAAAGTGGTTTTACATATGTGCTTATAAATGTACCAATAATACCATCTAGAGTATGAACCTCCTAAATCCTAGAATCGAAATAAGTTAGAGGAGAATGTGCATTGTAAGCCATACACAATCCAAAATTAGTCTATGTTTATTATTTTGTATTATTGGGCAAAGGATATAAGATATTATGCTTTATATTAAGTTTTGAAACCAAATTTTTTGTAGGTATATTAACATCATTAACCTCAATAATATTTTCCTCAATTAAATCTTTTATCCTATGTCTCAAACCATAACATCTACTAGTAGAATGTCCTATAAATCTATTTCAATCAAAATATTCATAATTATTGGACCCCTTAGATTATGTCTTTATCATATAAATATCCATTGGTAGAGGGAAAGATATTAAATTACACCCAATTAGAATCTATAAGACCTTGTGTGGAGGTTAAGGTAATTATGCAAATTTTATCTTATAAGGTTATGATAAGATAAGACTATTATTAGGTTGTGAAACTACATTAACTATTACTTTAGTCTCATTATAAACATTTTATTATAATATTTTGGAGGATTAGTTCTATATTCTAGATTATTTGTTGGAAGTAGCTTACCTTCACAATCTTTACCCCCAAAGACACATGTCATCAAAATAAAGAAAATTTTTGTATATAATAGAATCATGTATAGGAGAATGTATTATTTTATTGAATATGTATTGTAATAATTTATATAGGATTTATAATTTTAGAGTTCATAGTATTATGATGAATCTCATAGTCACTAATGCACTCATTGAGTTTTTTTTTTAGTCTAGATATTTGAGCATAGTATACATTCTAATTAATATTGATATAAAAGTCATCTAAGAATAGATATGATAAAGTATTTAAATAATTTAATTATTTGAAATGAATAACATAAAACCAACACAAAACTATTCCTTGAGCATCGTAGGAAACATCTTGATTAGAATTTTATTATTAGAATAATAATCTATGCATGATGCATGGAAAAATTTTAGACGTTGTTCTGTATCACCTTTATATCATAAAGTGTAATCTTGGGTGAAAAAATACCATATGAAAAGGATAAAAATAAATATTTTGGGCCAAATGGCCATGTAATAATGCTTGAAAATTAGTTGAATGACATGCTCTATAAGAACATTGATCTAGTTAGGAAACATTTATTTGAAAACTGAGAATGGTTTTGATAAACCATTGATTAATATCATTATAAGATTGATTATAAATGAATAATGTCACATGAGAATAAATCATAATAGGCAAAAATTATGTTTTAAAGGTATATCCATGGAAATCAAAGGATTAACTTGTGTTTTCCCCACACTATTGGTGGGTAGCACTTGTGTAGCCATAGATGTAGACATATGAATGGTAGGAATATTAGTAATGGTCTAAAAAAATACTATAGAATCCATGCCTCTAAAATTTTTATTATTGTATTTGAATAACTCATCATATTATTCCTTGGATGTGGGTAATTTATCAAATTTTGGGGAACTAGGAGCTAGTTCCATAAATGTGACAAAAAAATACATAAAATTAGAATTCTATAGATATGAAATAAATGACACAAATTGATTTATAACTTTTTAAATTTAAAAATATGTTAAAAATGGAAACTAACAAATAAATTAAACTTGTTTGGAAAATTAGATAGAAGATTATGATTAAAACTAAAACTAACTATATGCCTATGTTAATTGACTATAAATCTGAAAAAGGGTTTTATAGGATCTCTAGGTAGGGCCTCTAGATCTAGACATGGGTGCAGTATTCTTATTTCCTTAAGGAGCATTGTCATATTTTATGTGATATATATGTGAAACTGATGTGATAGGTTCACTTTCTCCTATATGTTCTATGTGAGTATGTGAAATCCTTTGATTCATCATGAACACCTCGATATATCTTCTCCTTCACTTATAACCTTACCTCAATAGACCAAGAAGGTAAATGAAATCATGAGGTTAAAAGGGGTTAGCAGTTTAATTTATTCTTGACATCAACACACCCTATGTTGAGCATTGTCGACATACTAATACTCTGAAGAGGGATCAAACTCTATGTAGTTACCCATGCTACAATGGTGTGTTTGATAAGATTGGTATAAAATGTAAAATTTTAGTTTAATCTCGATATGTTTAAGTAATTAAATAATGGCTTGTGACCTTAGATTTGTATGTAGATTTAGCCCAAGTTTATGTGGGATATGCGGAGTTTTAATTGGAAAAAATAGATGCTTTTATATCATTGTCTAGTTATATGTTGTAGTTATTTTCCATATGTGGCTTGATAGTGATATTTTTGGAACTGATTCATATATGGATTGCTAAAATTATTGGATGAATAGTTACATGAATTAAACGTTGAGAAACTAGTTGCTATTTTACGGGAGGACATTGTTGGTAGAATTGGTCACTACTAGAGAACATGATTTTTGAAATAGGGTGGCTTTGTCCAGAGGGAAAAATAACTAAACTAAAAGTGGGGATCAATATTAAAGTGATTTTAGAATTCTTAGATTGATGAATAGGGATAATTTGAGATCACTAATTATTTTTGGGAATGGGTCATCCATAATATAAGTTAAGGAAGGCCGGTCAATGACCATGAAATGAGGCATTATCTAATTTCCTAAAAGGAGTATTCACAAGTGTATTGTTTTATAGATAAATATTAATTTATATGACTATAATTTTTATGCAGGAGCATCATGGTAAGACAACCTCATTTTTGTGTTTTAGTATATAAGGGGACAAATCTAATCTAAAAGATAGTTTTCAAGGTTTTAGTGCATGCTAAAAGGTCTAATGAGGGTCCTATAGGTCTTAATAAACCATGAGATGGCTTATAATTTGAATAGGAAGTTTTCCCTCTAAAATAGTAATTTGAAAATTTAAATGTTGTAAAGAGGCTAAACATATGTGTAGGGGTTCCTAAGTGAATAATTTGGTTTAAGGAGTCTTGTGGAATATAATAAGGTCATATAGGGGATAATTATAACTCATGTATGTAAGCTCATAAAAGGGAAAAAAATTCATGTTTTTGAAAGATCCATGCTTACCCATACGTGGGGTGATGAGTAAATAATTATTTTTGTACCTACTTTAGAAATCTAACATATAAGTTGGTGCAAAATGGAAGATGGAACATAACTCTTGGAATGATAGATATGAGAGATGTCTAAGAGAGGAGTGAGAGGGTTTGAGAATGTGACTAAAGAGAATACCATAAAAATAAGCTGATAAAGTCCCATATCGATTGTTTTATATGAGGGACTAAAACAATGAAAATGAGAAGAATGTTGTGAATATTTATTATTTAATTTATTTATTTGATTTTTGTATATTTATTTTAGGTCAATTTGAAGCTATACAAGTATATATTCTTAAGATGGTGTGTGAAACATCAAGTTTGGTAGGATGATAAATTGGAGTCAAGGGAGTAGGTTTGAATCAATGTTCTAATGAATGTGAATAAGTATTCCATGTTTAGTGTGATATTAAATATGAAAAATTATTTACAAAGACCTCCAAAGGTTATAGAAACATTTGAAATTAATGGCCACTCTTGAAAAAGGTGATTATCAAGCACCATGTTTTGTCTCAATTAAATATGTGAACACAGAATTGTTACTTTTTTCCCAAACCATTAGCATGTTGTATGAGTTAATTTAAACTATCTTTGATTAAATTATATTTATTTATAGTCACATGGAGCTCATTTGGATAGGAAAAATATACTAGAAAGGAACAATTCTTATTGAGTGAACTATACTCTGTTCTTAGCAAAGGAAAAACCCTGAATACATAGTGTGTAACCCTATTTGAGTTGTTGAGAGGGATTCATGCATTGAAATAAGGGAATTTTTAGGAGATAATTGTATTTTACTTTCATGAAAGAGATAAATTAGGGGTTTTTAATGGAAATATTCAATATATTTCTAGTTCGGATATAGTTAAAACATAGTACCTATTGCATGAGGATTATGATATTGGTCATAGCCAACATATAGCATAATAAACCTTGTTTATAATGAAACTAAATACACATATACATGTGAATATAGTTAATATTTTTGAAATATTGAATTGGGAGACTTTTTTAATCATAAATAATCATTAAAACCCCTATGAGAGAGTAGTCAGTCTCCAAACATTGACATAGTCAAGCAAACTACCCTATGCACACAATCTAAGCATAAATGGAGTAAGAACACAAATTGATATTAATGTAATCCCATTAATATGAGTTATATAATGTATAAATTTTTTATTAATCATATATGATAACCTAGGTAGGGTTTAAGAGGCATGTGAGTGAGTTTTGAATACAAAAACCCTGTATATACATAGTTTACCCCTGTTTGATTAAATATGTGTAATAAGTTAGAAAGGTGAATAAAGAAGTGATTTTCAAGTTTTTTTTTTTTTTGACTATTGAATTTTTACAAGGTTTTAGTATTTAAATAAGTAATTTAACTTAGTCTATAATTTCATGATGATACATAGTCCTCAACATTGACACAATCATTTAAAAGACACTTAAAATGTTATGTCTCAAGACACAAATGACCTTATAATAGAAAGGGAGGATTATTTAGACATTTTAATATTATTTTAGTGGTTAATTATACCTAATAATATTCTTAGTCACTTATTAATGGATCTAAATCCTAACCAAAATCAAACTAGGATATACTCTACCCAATAGTCTTTATTAGTGTTGATAATTCTATATATTAGGATTATTAAAGATAAGGAATTTTTAATATAGGGTATAACCTCTTATATCATTTTATATAAGTTAAAATAGATATATAAAAGTTTATTTTATATTTTTAATTGACTTCTAACTCAATATAATGAATTTCATAAGCCCACGAGCCTGTGTAGGGAGGACTAAACCCTAGATTAGGGTTTTATAGATTGTGAGAAATCCAATCATTGAAAAAGGTAAAAAACTTGTATTTTTTCTCTTATAAAAATTATTAACATGATTCAATTTTTTTTACTGTTAGGGGTACTAAATTTATATATTATAGCATAGTGTCAAGAAGGGAGGCCTAATTAGGCCTTAAAGAAGGGTATTTAACAAAATAAACCATAGTTGAAGGTGGTTTCAAAACTAGAGAATTTAATCACACTTTAAGGTGAATGAATTAATATTTAAAATGGTGATATAACTTAAAAATAAACCTATATTGATTGGATAAATATAATTTTCCCACATAAGGGCTACAAACCCATTAAAAAGGTAGAAAGCTAGATAATTAGAAATGAGGAGCAGAGTGGGGTGGATGGTTTGAATGGTATTATAAATAGTTTTAAATGAAAATAATAGACCAAAAAAGAATTTAAATTGAAACCTTATCATATACAACAATTATTTACTCTTGAATCCAAGAAACTCATTTCCAATGCTAGCTACTGATAGGAATAAGAACTAGTTCGAAGAAGAAAATGATTGCAATGAGGTATGAAATCAAGTTTGGAGTTAAATTATAGGTAAAAAAAATTTAATATTACCTCAAATATCGAAATAAATATGGATAAACCAAGGATATCATATATCAATCATTTAAAAGTAAACGATTCTATATCTAAGCAAGGACAATCAACAACAAGCCTCACGAAGTGGATGTGACCGATTGAATAGAGAATAAAATGTTGATGTTATTAAGATACTTATCCCAAATGACCTTAATGATTTTTTATTATAAATATCAAGGTATTATTGGGTTATATTTATGTTTTTAATTCTATCCATTTTTTTATTTGAGATAAAAATAGCATGTTATGAGTTGTGTATGAGGAGTAACATTGCACGGTGTTGAGGGAGAAGAGAAATTCCAGGTATGATATGTTAAGGTAAACATATAGAAGAGTAAGAGTGATAAATATAATAGAAATAAAATCCCCAAATTCCTGTTATAAGTACAAGATCTAGTCAAGAAAATGCTAGAAGAGATAGAGGAAAAGAGAGCATTAAAGATCCAAGAGAGAAGAGGAAGATAAGAGACTCAAAAAGAGAGTCAAGAGAATTAAGATGAGATCTTAGAGAGAGGACTCAAGAAGATGAAATTCCCATAAGAGGTATAAGATTCAATATTCATATACTTGCTAAGATAAAGGTCTAAATAGGCCAAGAAAGTGAAGAGAAATGGGAAAGATGGATATAGACAAAGAATTAAAAGAGATAAGAAAAGAGTTGGAGAAGATATTTGAGAATATAGAGCTCATGGTGAAGCTCATGGGAGAAAAATAAATCTAATTGAGTGGCTATATTATGAAGAGAAGGGTGAAGTGACCAATAGAGTCACTAGTGATAAGAAGAAGGAACAATAAAGGTGTCTTAAGGAAAGAGAAGAAGATAGAGAAGGCAGCCCAAATAGGAAAGAGAAGACAGATGTTTCCATGTGAGAAATAAGATAGAAAAGTAGAGAATAAATATAACAAGAAGGATAAATATGTTCCAAGGAGAGCACAAAATAATGAAGATAAGAGAATATGGACCATGCCTATGTCAAAGGCATTCAAAGAGACTATGTGGTCTATAGTTTTATATGATAATGTTGCTTTTGAGTTTATTCTTGTAGGTATGAATAAAAAGTTCGTGAAGGCCAAGAATGAGGCCTCAAAGATGATGAAGAATGGTCCAATAACACTACCCATAAAATTGAAATAATATGAAAAAGAGAAATAACTTCATGAAGAAGACAAAGTGTTGAAGATTGAAGACATTTCATTTACTTAAATTGGAGAGGAATATGAGTTATATGATGTATTTCCATGCATAGAAACTAAAATAAAGGAGATGGTGTACCAAGAAGATAATCAGGTCACCTAATAAGACATATATGAAGAGATGAGCTTGTAGCATTTGTCCATAGAGGTAATGAATGTTTTATTATTGATTTGAATTACCTTGGTGAAGAGGAAAATGATTATATGGAGGTTGAGTAAAATAAAGATGGATTGTAGCCTTCAATAAAAGAGAAAGGGCATAGATATGTGTGTCCTAAGTGGATGAAATAAATAGGTGAAGAGAATAAGGATTTGAACCTCAATAAAGAGATCAAATAAAGCAAAAGAATGAGTATAATATAAACATAAATATGGAAACAAAAGGCAAATGACAAAGCACATCAAGTTGGTAAGATAGATGGCTAAGGCATGACGAATGAAAGAGATGAAAATAAAGACATGTGATAGCATAAGAAGATACAGGCAGAAAATGGGTGATAAATAAAATGGAAAGATCACAAGATCATAGTGTAAGTATATTCTAAGCAAGAATGAAGATAGAGGAAGATGGCAAGCCTTAAAAGCAAGTAAAAGAGATGATGCATGCAAACCAAGAAAGTGAGATGAAGTTACAACTTGTGAACAAGGTAATGAATTCATAAGGTAAAATAAATGTTTGAAATAAGTTTTTTCAAGTGTGGTAAATGATGACATATTTTACATTGACTCCAATAGTGAATATTTCATGTATATATAAACCATGGCAATGATAGATGGATGTATAGCTTGGAAAGTTGAGAATGAAGCACCTCAAATAGTGCTTCGAAATAATTATGTAAAACATAAGGAATATGATATTAATCTTATAAATTGTGGAATATAAGGAGAAGATAAAGATCAATATTCCCAAGATAATGAAGAGTAGGATAAACGAAGGTTGGATGAGGATTTTGAGGAGATAGATTAAATAAAGTTGAAATAACAATTAGAAATGATAGAATAAATGTTTAATTAATAAAATTATCTGAAAATAATTGATTTAAAAAAATTTAATATCAAGGATAAACTCCAAATAACATCAACCAAAGAGCATCAAAGAGAAGTAAAAGAAGATGTACAAATTGACAAGCAAGTAAACAAGCAAATAAGGCATGAAGATGCAAACAAGGTGAGTTGCATAATGAGTCAACATAATTATAAGTTTTTACATGATAAAAATGGACATGTAAATCCAAAAATTATTCAAATCATGATGCACTTTGAAAAGGATGAGTGGAGAAATAAATTGCTCTTGCATAGTAAGCAAGATGATAGACAAAGGCACCAAAAAGATAATGAAAATGAAGTAAAGGTAGAAAGATAAGGTTAAATATAAAAAAAAATGAAGGTTTAAATGCATGAGAGGATAATAGAGCATCATGAAAAAGATGAAATAATGAACAAGAAGCAAGATACTCTAGGCAAGCAAGCCATAAGTGAGATTGAGGAGAAAACAAGTCATAAACCAAGCATGAGGAAGAAAAATACACACAATATTATTATATCTGAGCATGATGGAAATAAATATGACATGGAAAAGGTATAAATTACAACATATAAGGATTTAAATAGTTGGATTACTTCATGGAGATGGAAGATGCATGGAAAAGGAAGCTAGTCAAGGCCAAGAGGAAGAAAAGCAAGTGTTTGGAAAGAAATAAGGAACAAGAACACTTGAAAAAAACATGTTACATATGAGGGACCATAAAATGACAAATTGGAAGGTAATAAATAAATATTAAGGCTCAATTTTTCCACCTCATAGGGATTATGATGCAGGATCATCATGGCAAGACAACCTCATTTGTGTGTTTTAGTCTATAAGGGCATAAATATAGTAAAAAATATAGTGTTAAAGGTTGTAGTAAATTATAAGAGGTCTGATAAGGGTCCTATAGGTATTAATAATCCATGAGGTGGCTCATAATTTGAATTGGAAGTTTTCCCTCCAAAATAGTAATTTGAAAATTCAAATGTTGTAAAGAGGCTAAATGCATGTGTAGGGGTTCTTACGTAAATAAGTTGGTTTAAGGAGTCTTATAAAGTATAATAAGGTTGAATATGGGGTAATCATAGTTCATTTATATATATATATATATATATATATATATATATATATACACACATATGCATAAAAGGAAAAAAAAGTCATGTTTTAGAAAGATATATCCTTGCCCATACATGGGATGATGATAAAATAAATAGTTTTGTAACTACCTTGGAAAAACAATGTAGAAGTTGGTTCCAAATGAAATATGGAAAATAAGTTTGGAATGGTAGAGAGGAGTGAGAGGGTTTAAGAATGTGATTGAATAGAATACCCTAAAAAACAAGCTGATAAAGTCCCATATGGAATATTTTGTATTAAGGAATACATCAATGAAAAGAGAAGACTGTTGTGAATATTTCTTATTCAAGATCTTGATTTGATTTTCATATATTGTCTCAAGTGAATCTGAAGGAATACAGGTATGTATTCCTAAGATGGTGTGTGAACCACTAGGTTTGGCAGGATGATAAATTAGAGTCAAGGGAGTAGGATTTCATCAATGTTTTGATGAATGTGAACAATTATTCCATGTTTAGAGTGATATTTAATATGAAAAATTATTTATACAGACCCCCAAAGGTTATATAAATGTTCCAAAGTAATGGTCATTCTTGAAAAATATGATTTTCAAGCACCTTATTTTGTCTCATTTAAATATGTGAGCACACAACTGTTACTTTTTTCCTAGACTACTAGCATGTTTTATGAGTTACTGTCAACTAACTTGGATGAATTTTATGGTTGTTTCTAATCACATGAATCTTATTTGTTTAGGAACAATCTACTAGAAAGGAATAATTATTATTTAGTGAACTATACTCTGTTCTTGGCATAGGAAAAACCCTGAATACATAATGTGTAACCCTATTTGAGTTATTGAGAAGTATTCATGCATTAGACCAAGGGAATGTTTAGGAGATAAGTGTCTTTGACTTTCATACAAGATATAAATCAAGGTTTTTGTATGGAAACTATTCAAGAGAGTTTTAGTTTGTAGACAGTTACAACATAGTACATGTTTTATGAGGATTATGAGATTGGTCACAGTCAACATATAGAATAATAAACCTTATTTATTGTTAAATTAAATACACCTATACTTTAAAATATAGTTACTAGTGTTAGAATATTGAATTGGGACACTTTTTGAATCATAAAGAATCCTTGAAACCCCTGTGAGAGAGTAGTCAACCTCTAAACTTTGACAAAGTCAAGTAGACTACCCTGTGCACATAGTCTAATGATAAAAGGAGTGAAAGCATGAATTAATATGAATGGACTTCCATTAATACAAGTTATATTATTTATAAAAAATTTATGAAACCTATGCGATAACCTAAGTAGGGTTTGGAGGCATATGGCTGAGTTTTTAATATAGAAAGCTTATATATACACAATTTACACCTATTTTATTGAATATGTGTAAGAAGTTGGAAAGGTGATTAAATAATTGAGTTTAAGGATTTTATTTTATTATTATTGAAATGTTACAAGGTTTGCGTATTGAAATCAATCATTTGACTCAGTCTAGAAGTGGATGATGATACATAGTCCTTTAAAAGAGACTTAAAACATTATGTCTCAAGACACAAAAGTCAATATAAGTCAATGGAGGATTATTTGAACATTTGAAGAGTATTGTAGTGGTGAATCAGACATACCAAGAGTCTTAATCACTTATTAAGGGGAGATAAATCCTAACCAACATCAAACTAGGATATACTCTACCCCACAGTCTTTACTAGTGTTCATAATTATGTATATTGGTCTTGTTAATGCTAATGAAGGTTTAATATTATACTCACTAAGATATGGAAGTGAAATAGGATAAGGGTGCACAGTGTGACTATCTGAATAGGGTGGTTTTATCTATTTTCAATTTTATGAGCCTGTGATACTAGCACTCCCTACAACAAAATCTATAAATGACAACCTATGTGCTCTACATTCACTCATGTATATTTTGTAAATAATTTTTGATATTTAATTGTATAGAAATAATTACTTAATAACTAATCACAAATTAACTGATGTTCATAAATTAAACATAATCATGTGTACATCATGATTTAATTTCTTTGGATATTTTGTAATATTTTGGAATGTATGAAAACATGAGAAGGAACATAGTACACTATGACTCCATTAAGAACTTTACCATAAATATGTATTGTATATATAATAAGAAAGATGACCTCTCATGAATGGTAAGGACTATATCATTATGATTATTTGGATATGTAAAACCATATACCCCATATTATGGGATTGACTGTTCTAATTTCTCCTGTACAATATGTACTTGATCATTTTACTATTACTCCATTACTTATAAGTTTGTTTTTACAACCTAAAGACATGATTTCTACTTGTTTATCTACCTTTAAAAAAATCATCTTCTCTTGAAATTGTAATCATGGCATTTTCATTTTTAAATGTGATATGCCTATGATCTTTACTTATTCCCACCCCCATTGTGTTCATATCTAATTTTCCTAATTCAATTTTATATTAGGCTAAATTAGAACATACATAAAATACCAGTGAACATGTTTTTGGACCAATTGTGAAGGTAACTCAATGTATCTGATAAATCATTTAGATGCAATAGTCTTACTCAAGTGTTCCTTATCATATCCAAGAAATTATAAGAGTGTCATGTTAAAAACATTCATTTAAATAGTGTTATTGATCACAACATTAGCACATTTCTTGCCATCTATAATAAGGTTAAGAATCAAAGGTTCTTGAATTGACTCATTTGAAACCAAACTTATAACATTGTATTTTTTAGGCATATCTTTATTTTAAACCATTTTTCTAGAAACCCTTTCTTAAAGATACTTTCTTACTTAGGTTGCACTTGTTTTTCAACTATTTCTATTATTTTTTTTGTAAAATTACCTTTGTGAAAAATTCATTTTGTAATTCTCTTTTTCATTTTGTGATTTTTTTATTTTTTTAATTCATTTGGACCTTTTTATTTTCTCTCTTTAATTTTTTATTTTTTATTCCTTTCTTTTTCTAAATTATCCTTTGGGATCCATACTACTTGCCTTTGTTATTTTTATAATAATTCTAATTTTTCCACTTATTCTAATTGCATTTGTTCCATTATGGGTTGATTTATTTATGTATATACTATAATATCACCACTATCAATAATAATTTATATTTTTTTACTTCAAATCCAAACATCTACTTGTATGATGTCCACGATTCTATGATATGCACACTAGTATTTTTATCTCCTTAGAGGACGTATAGGAGCTAGTTTGATCAGATTATTTCAAATAATTTTCCTTGAAATATCACTTGAGCTCTTATTATCCTTTTTCATATTTTATAAATCACTTTTTTTATAGATGTATTTTTTTGTAGCTTCCCATTTTGACATGAAGTTTTGTTAGACAAAAAATTGCTATATGAATATATAAAGGCATGATTAAGACTAACACATTTTAGATTATTTGAATATGTGACCTCATTTTTCCCATGGTGTAATTATTGACATGACATATTGATTTCTATTTTTCAAATATTTTAATAACTTACTCATAAAGATGATATGATCCTTGAGGGATTCATAAGCACAAACCTTAGGTACTTTTAAATGAACATGCATAAAAACACCATCAATATGAGATGTGAGAGGTGAAGGGGGTTTAGGAAGGACATGTTGTTTACCTCAATTTTTTACTATAGGATGGGTCACTTTACCCATTAAAATAATGATATTATAGATTTGGTTAGATGGAAAGTAGCTATCACCCTCTTGAGGGTTAGGAGGAGGAAGATATTAGTTTTTGGTTTTGGCCAATTTAAATTTTCCAAAGAATAATAAGACAATAGATGATATAGACATACAAATTCTAAAAATCACTCTCACATGATTATGAAATCACACTTTTAGATTTAAAACCCTAACACAAAATTTAGAAGGAAAAAACTTAGAGAAATCTAAGTTTTGAAATGATCAATCAATAGATAGGTTCACCAATGTGTTTTTATAAAATTAATATTTATTGATAAAAATTTAAATTCTAACCACGCATTTTATTCACTTAGTATATGCCTCATTCCATAGTCCTTGAACAACCTTTTCTCACTCCTATTGTAAATGACCTATTCCAAAAATAAACTAATGATTTAAAAATAGATCTATCCAAAAATCTAATATAAAATCACTTTGATATTTATCCCCATTTTTAAATTTATCTATTCTTTCCCTTTAGAAAAATTCACCCTCTTTGGATAGGCCTACTTGATAATAGTATCTTGTTCAAATAGTAGCATCCTCTAGAAAAATAACATTTAGTTGCTCATATTTGAATTCATAAAACTATTCATGCCACTAGTTAGTGAGGCCCATCCAAATGAATTCCAAAAATATCACTATATAATCCACATTTCAAACCATTTTACACACAAGAGGCTCACACATGGAGAAACACTGTAACATCTAGTTGTACATGAGATAAAATTATAAATATTTCTAAATTTAAAGTCTACACAACCTAAATAGCTCTAAACTAAGTTTGTGTAAACCTCTAATGTCAAAATTAATTGTTTAAGCATTTAATCACACCATGATTACACTACCATGAATAATTTTTACTAGTCTTATCACACACACCAAAATAGCATGGTATAGCTATATGGAGTTTGATATCTCTTCAAAATATTTGTATATAGGAAGCACTCAATACAAGGGGTGTTCAAGTAGATCAAAACTTAAATAACTAACCCATTTTCATCTTGTGATTCAATTTCCCTCTTAGTTTTTTTATTTATGGTCACAAGTAAATGAAAATATATATAGTGGCTTTCACATCACATTTACCAATATGTTTTATTAATGTTTTGGAAAATAGGAACTAATTTCTTAAATATGAAAAATTAGTGTGTAGAACTAGAATGATATATGTATGAAATAAATGACACATACTGATTTGGAATTTTATAAATATAAGAATATGTTGTAAAAGGGAAAGTGCAGAATAATTAAAAATTAGTTACAAAACTTGAATTCAATACTATGACTAAGATTATGACCGATTGTGTGGTTGTGTTGATTGACTATAGATCTTAAGCATTGTTTTAATAGATCTCTAAACAAGGCTAATGGATATGGAGAGGGTATAAATGTGCTAATGTCCTTATAGAGTGTTTTTGTCATGTAGGTGGTAGATATCTAAAACTATTATGATAGGTTCACCTTCACTTGGGTCTTCTATTTAAATGTACAAGATCCTTCAATCCATCACAAAAACCACTTTATATATTTTCATTCACTTGTAACCCTATCTCATTGATAAAGAGTTAATGAGAAATAATAAGGTAAAAATATGTTAACGATTGAATTTGGGTTTGAACTGAACCCCCTATGTTGAGAGCTACCTAATACCAATACTATAAAGAGGTATAAAAATCCATGTATTTATCCTATGCTATGGTGGTGTGTGTTATGAGAATAATGAAAAATACTAAATGCTAGTGTGATTAAGTGCTTAAATAATTAATTGTGTCCTTATAGGTATATTCAGAATTAGCTCATGGCTAGTTGGGGTGTGTAGACTCAGAAATGATATAAATATATGTTTTTATCTCAATATGTTGTTATATGTTCTACTGATTTTTCACGTGTGAGCCTCTTACGTGAATTTTTTTTTGAAATGTGTATTTATAATGATATTTTGGTAATTCTATTATATTAGAATCACTAAAATTTTATGACAACATGCTACATAAAATTAAATTTGAGAAACTATATGTTATTTTGCATGAAGATGCCATTGGTAAAAGTGGACAATATTGGGGAGTGGGATTGTATAAATAGGGTAGCCTTGTCCAAATCATAATAAAAAATAAACTAAAAGTGGGGATCCTTATCAAAGTGAATTTAGATATCTTATAATTCTAGATAATGATATTTTTATAGCATTAGTTTCTTCTAGGAATGGGTCATCTCTAATAGGACTAAAATAAGGGCATTCAAGGATCATGGAATGAGGAATGAGCTAAGTGCATAAAAGGAGAAGTCACAAGTGCATTGTTTTATAATTAAATGTTTACATATGTGTCTATAGGTTATACCCTAGAATCAATTTTCTTTTCATATCTATTTACAAGTATTCATAATAGTATATTCAATATTTCCTTTATGAGCATCCACATTAATTATATTTTACATTATGATTATGTGAAAATAAAGGAAAATTAGAATTTAGATCCAAATTTGAAACTATAATGTGAGAGAAATATGAACCCTAAGAAGGAAATATGAAACCTAAGGAAGAAAGACCTAGGGTTTTCTACACTAAAAAAATGGGTTCACTAGAATATTTTGAATATTCAATATTAAGATTGATATGATAAGATAAAACTCTTGAAATTTAGATTATGTAAGATAGGCCATTAACTATACAAACATTAATGTAAAGGGTAGATTTGTATAGCCCTTAATAAATTTAAAATGTAAAAGACAAGGGAGGGAGGTAGATGTACCTAGATAAATTTATATTTTATTTTTTCTCGCTACATGAATCATAATATTTGTAGATATTTTATCTTAAATTAATAAATACTAATATCGGGAAATAAGAACTTAAATTTTGTGTAAACACTAACAATAAAACTCAGACCCTTATGAAAATTGATATCATCCAACCTATGCCAACACTATCACTATAAATTTTGTAAGTAATTTTCACCTTAGATATTTATGCCTACTCCTATAAATATTTTTTATGTATTCGATTTCACTAAGTTATATATGCATTTATTTGATTTGATTCTAATTTTATTGAAACCATAGCTTCACTTATGATGCAAGATTGGATTGGAAAATAAGATTAAAAAGATGGGTCAGTTAAACCAAAATTATCCCCACTAAGTTATTAAGCCTCTCCTACATTCCAATAATATGTATAGGGATCAACCCACATGTAGTCCCACCTCTGTGTGTGTGTGTGTGTGTGTGTGTGTGTGTGTGTGTGTGTGTGTGTGTGTGTGTGTGTGTGTGTGTGTGTGTGTGTGTGTGTGTGTGTGTGTGTGTGTGTGTGTGTGTGTGTGTGTGTGTGTGTGCGTGTGTGCGCGTGCGTGTGTGTGTGTGTGTGTGCGTGTGTGTGTGTGTGTGTGTGTGTGTGTGTGTGTGTGTGTGTGTGTGTGTGTGTGTGTGTGTGTGTGTGTGTGTGTGTTTGTGTGTGTGTGTGTGCACATGCGCATTATCATGATAATGATAGAATGTGATGTAATATTTCAAATTTTTACCCATGATAATTTTTAACTTTGACTTGGGATTTTTATTCAGAATAGGTTTTATGGATATTCATTTCATGCATTTTGGATGTTTATTCTTTTTTGGAAATGTCTCAAGATTTTTTAAAATGGTTCATTAATATCTATGCAAAATAGTGACCAAGTTAGGATATGTGTATGAACATAGGATTAATATGTAATTATAGATGAAAATTTGATATTTCCCTTCATAAATGACATATAAAAAATGTATAGGTTGATGAAATATAGAATTTTTTATTTGAGAAGCAACTAATAGATGTCTCTTGATGTTGCCAGTAGAGGTAAACACATACAATAGACAATAACTATTTGATAATAGATGGTAGATTATCTATAGGTAATAATGATATGGAATATGAAAATAATATTTTTAATATTTTTAAATACATTAATTTAGTTTTAGAAACTTGCAAACATAAATTTTGACCTATCTTTGACAAATATGACTTATACATATAAATGTAAATCTTGCTTAAATTTTATCCAATCCATTTATCTATCTATCAAATTGGTCAACTTAATTTTATTTTATTGATACTCAGGATCTCCATTATTTATACCATAATCCTTTATTATCGTAAAAACATGATTACTACTTTCTAGATCACTCTTTTCTCCCATTTGGATAGTGTTGCTAATAGTAATTGCTAGCATCCAGCTTTATCAAAATCATCCTAGGTTCTTCAAATGGTTATTTTTAAAATTCAAATATCTCCTTTTTGTCCTAAACATTTTGCACTTCACTTATGAGGGTAAATTATGAAAAGAGTTATCTATAAATACACATAAGGCCTAAGTTCATTCCTATCTATCAAGAACCTAGAATATAACATCTTTATTGTAAAAATATTGAGAAATCCATTCACACACCCTTGAGGCATTAAGAAATAGAATATAAATATAAAAACATTCTCTAAGGAATAATCCAAAAATCAAATTTTGAACACTGACATGTGTCAAACTTAAATGTGGTCAAGTGTCAAAATCCAAAGATTTGAATAGAATTTTAGTGGAACATGAATATGTGCACATACACATAGGTGGGATAATTATCAATAATTGATCTCTATTCAGTATATTATAGTGTAGGAAATTATTAATCACTCTGAGGGGAGTGGTTGAAGCTATGTAAATAATATTTTACCCCTATGTTTATGTCAATCAAGTTTCAAAATTAAATCTAGGGTTTAAAAGAAAGGAAGAAAAAATTTGAATCCATGTACATGATCAAGGATAAAAATCAATAAATCATCTTGTTAGGTGGGAACAATGATCTATGGTAGAATAGATTAGAAAATTAAATAAGAGTTTTGATAGATAGTGGATGGGACTAGTTATCATAGTTCTCTGAGCTTTACTAGTAACATCTAGTAAAATTGTTACATTCTATTTCTGAAGCTGAGCAATCGTAGATATATTTTAGGAGTATTTGGATGATTATACATAAGTATTGATAGAATATAAAATAAAATATTAGCTAAGTGACTTTTTATTAGTCATTTTTTATATTTAGTAAGTGAAATAACTCTCCATTTAACATTCAAATTTTTTTGGTTGATGATCTCTCTTATACAATATGTATTTTAATAGTATAATATTTGTTTGGATAACCTTAATCTAAAATAAGTAAAACATCCTAGTGAACTCAACCTTTATTTTAAGCATGATAATCCATAGGTTCTTATCCCTTAGTTTCTAATCTCTCCTTCTTAGGTTTTCATGTATCTCCTACTTTAGGGGTTCAATTCTTATTCTCAATTTCTACTTATCCATATAAGCTCCAAAAAAACATAACTAATAATGGATATTCATGATTTATATTCTATGATTCAATATATGTTTGTCATTATTACATGTTTATTTCCTAAAATATGTAATATATTTCAATCTCATGTAATGCAATGAGTAAAATTTATTTACAATAAAACTATGTGTGATATTTAATAATTTTAGCTCTTCTTCATAACATATATTATCTAAATATCAAATTTGAGATGCCTCTAGTTAATAGTCAATGTAAAAGGTCTTGTATGACTCAGTTATCCACTCTTCAACCTCAGTGAAATGATATATACCATCCCTATAAATTATTCTCCCTAGGCCTATATTTATTGTTGAGGTTTATTTTGTCACAACATGAAGAGCTAGGGTACAAAATCATATATTATAATAGAAATTTTTCTAACGTATCCATTCTAATATTCCTCCCCATAAAAATGAGATGGATAATAAAATTTTAGAGTAATATATTTTTGAACAAATTAAGAATTATTGACATAAAATCTATATGTTACAATTGTTTCCAAAAAAATATATTTTTAAGAAAGTTATTCATGCAGCACTATGTAACTAAACCATACCAAATGATGTCGAGCTAACTTATGTTGCATCTATCATCAACACATTGTAATGTGTTGAGGATAATATTTATTTTGAGAAATATAACTTACCTATTATACACATTATTAATCATCGGCTCAAATTGTATATCTAATTACAAATCTCAAGTAAAGGAGACAAGTGGATTTTGGTGGATAATAGATTTGACTTAATATTTTTAATATATAAATGCTTCATTTATTTGATATAAGATCTAAATATATTACTTACTCTGATATTAATATTCATGGATTATATAAAACACCATTGAAAGTCTTAGGATAAAATAGGTACTATTCATAGTACTATTTATGTCTTATATCACATGTACTATTCATTGTCACGATTGATGGTGACATGGTAGTTGATGAGCTATTTATCTTGCCAACCTATAGGTCTTATGGTTTTGATGTTTCCTAGTGACAAATAATTGAGGTGTTTATAAAGAGTGCAAAGGAGATTTAAATTAGAAGAATAACTTGTTGATCTAATGAGAGAAAGAGATGAAGGAGCTAGTGGAGACCCATCTAAAAGGGGAGATAGAATAGATAATTTTCTATTTATAATGACTCAAAACATAACTCAATATTTTTGCCTAGTTAATTAGATTCTTATTAAAATGAAGGAAAAAATTGTTGATGCAAGGAACAATGGTCATACTGAAGTAGGAAGATCCAAAACATTCAATAATTGACTTGTGCATACATGAATCTTTAAAGGTTCAATAAAAGCTAGGCCCTCCATACCTACCTTATTTTGGAGGGTAATCTTCTTGAAAAAGATGATGATACCAATTATATAGAATTGGTGGCTCAAGTTTGGGATGACTGGCTGACATTTGGTGCAAGTTTATAGTCATTAACATCATTTAATCAATATCTTGATTTCAAAAAAAGGCATAGACCCCATAGAGGTGGGAATGGAAGGTCACAGAATCATGACTTGCAAAGAAAAGATCCAAATACGTACTTTAGAGAATTAAAACTATTTAAATAAAGTGCAAAGGAATCCTCCATCCAATTAGAAGTTGAATAAGATGTTCCTATTTAAGGAACACCCATTAATCTTCCAATGATTGAGTCCTTTCCAAAATCGTATATTTATAGATAATTGAAGAGACTTTTCAAGTAGAAAATAAAGTATCCATGGAGGAATCATTAGACTTGGAAGTTATGCATGAAAGTACACACAAGGAAATTATTGTAGAGGTCTAGGCATATAAAGAGTTTATGATTCAAGATATGTTAGAGACAAAATATTTCATAAGTACTAGGGAATTTGGGCCATTGACAAACCAAAGTGAGAAAAGAAATCATGAGAAACATAATAGAATAATAGAGGAGTTAGGAAGCATGTCCTTGGGGCATGGTGGAGAAATTATTGAGCCTATTTATCTCAGTGAGGGGTCATTTTGGGAGAATATGGATGGTGGGAAACAAAGACAAAAGAGGGTGGTTAATTTATCTCTCTTTTTTACTAACTTGGATCCTAAGGAAATGTAGAGTAAATTTTTACTTTACGTTGCATTTAAATTTTCAATCAAGCACTATAGTTTTGGTTCCCGCATACCTTGGTCATAGTGGCAGAGTTGGAGTAGAGCGCGGGTTCATTTTCCATCTGAGTATCAAAGTGTGGTGGAGGCTGCCAAGTGGCATAATCTGAGCATAGGTTCTCTTTCCCCCTTTTGTTTCCATTGTTTCATTTTACCTAAGTATTGAATTTGAGTGGAAGTTGCCAAGTGTCACTTTCCAAAAAATGGAGCCGGCTAGCTGGCATCATCTGAGACACTTTTCATAACTTTCAGGAAGGCCACAAAATGTGCCACATATCCAATAGCAGCTAAGTGGAATGCACCACATGTTAGCATCTACGTCTCATGTCAACACCCACATTTCATCTATTTTTAGGTGAAAGGGTTTCAACAGCTAAGCAGCAAGGTCATGCGGAAAGCACCAAGTGGTAGTCGTGGAAGGCCCTAGATTACTTTTTCAGAGGAAGGCAGAAGTCACCATGTGTCAACTTCTGAGAGACAGTCAATTCAATGCAATGGTTTAATACAATGGTTCAATGTTTTGGTTCAATGCCTTGGTTAAAGTGTAAATGGCATGCAGTGTTGAACCATTAAACCATTTTGGTTCATTGGGTAGTTTAAGGGAGTGTCCCACAATCCAAAGGGGCTAGTACCTTTTTGGAAGGTAGAAAGGCATCGCTTCATTTTGTTTAAGTGATAAATAATAGTAGAGGTCACCAAGTGTCACTCTCTGAGCCCCTTTTTACTCCATTCCCAAAAGTAGCAGAAGACGCCACATACCCCTAGCAGGAGAAGCGTAAGATGCCACGTATCTTCCTGAGAAAAGTGGAGACCACCACGTGTCAACTTTTGAGAGACCATCTTCAAGCTTCATTGCCAAATAAAGATTGTGGTGGGTCTTGGGTGTTATTTCAAAGGTCTATGGAAGTGCCAAGTGTCACCAAGCGGAGAGGGCCGCATGCATCCATTCTTTTTGCTCGGGTAAGGAATGCAGTGAGTGTATTTTGTTAAAAATGCTAAGAATCAAAGAAGCAGAATGTGACAAGTGTCAAAACTGGAGCATTCCTAAGTAGAATATAGAGAAAGTAGAAAATGCCATGTGTCTTTGATGAATCAAGTGGAAAGCACCAAGTTTCACTCTCCGATGCTTACTAAGAAATAAGGAGAATTTTAGGAAATTGACTAAGTGTCCTCTCCCATTTCAACAGAATAGAGTGTTCTGTCTATCATTCAGTGAAAGTTATTCCTGGTAGATGGAACAGTTCATCGGGTAGATTTTCGGAGCCTGCAAGCATTAAAAGGGTTGATTGTTTATCTCCTATAAGAAGAGGCATAATGGGTAGTTGAGCAGTTAAGTAGGTGATGGAATGAGAAATTTAGGCACAGAAGGAAGTACTAGTCATGAATCACCATGCTTCAGTCAGGGCAGTTCTTGATAGGACCAAGATGCATCCAAGGCATTAAAAGTGCCAACTGTTTTTCCCTTATGAGTTAAGGATGGAGTAGAATTGTGTGGGAAAGTGGATTTTGGAAGGAGACATCCAAGGCTATAAAAGAGGAGGATCAGTATCAAAAGAGAGGGGGGGAATTTCTATAGTTTTAGACTTTCTAGAGTTTTTTTGACTAAGAAATATCATTTGCTTTTGTCTCATTTTCTTGAGTTGTAAAGTTGATGTGACTGTGCATGTTTCTGTGCCTTTTATGTGGCTGAATGAATTAAGGAGATTGAACTCTATGCCTTTGTTGATATTATCTGTGTCATTTTAGTCTATACCATAGATTTTTTAGAGTTGTGCTTAGGAATGTCATTTTCTTTTGTCTCATTTTCTTGAATCAGAAGTTCTACATAACTGTATATGTTTCTGCGCCTCTCATGTGATTGGAAGATTCTTATAAGAAGATTGAACCCTATGCCTTTGTTGACATTTTATGTATCTCAGCAAAAGAATTCCCTATTGTGAGCCTCTATTTCTATTATTTCAATCGTTTACATTGATCATGCACTTGTCTACTCTTAAATGTAATTGAATCCTATATATATTCTCATTGTGCTCAATTTAGGATCAGGATTACACTCAAGTGCATTGCCATAGTTAGGTTTTAATTCTTGCACTTGTGTTTTTGTTTAATTTCCTATCCCTTTTCCCCCAAAACTTGATACAAAAGAAGAAACCAGCTTCTTTAAAATCTAGAGGTTGTTTCAAGCTGCAATATCCCACAGCTTGAAACTTCCCATTGTTGTTGATTAAAATCAAGCGTAATTTTAAGCATCAACAGTTTTTGGCATGCCCAATGGGATCAGTCTTGAAGTTTCTTTCAATACTATATGAAATAAAGAGCTACAAGGAGTTAGAGTTGTGGACCAGTCACCAGATCATAATCTACTACAAATCTAGGGAATCTTTTACCACCTCTGGTAAAAATTCCAAGGAGAAGAGCTAACCAATTTGTACCAATACTAAATATGGGATACCCTATACCCCCAAGAAATTATGCAAGCTAGAATACTGGTAGTCCCTTAATCCTCCCAACACCACTAGTTGTTTGGGATCCTATCCCAGTAAATGCTCTAAAAGCTCTACCCAAATTTAGTGGGCAAGACTTGAAAACACCTGCAAAACATCTTCAAGATGTATCTGATGTCTGTGCCATACATGTTGTCACATAGTAAAATGTGGCCATAAGGTTGTTAGCAGCCTCCTTAAAAGGGAAGGCTTTAGAATGGTATCGGTCTTTGACCCCAAATACCATATCTACATGGGACCAGCTCAAAGATCAGTTCTTTGAAAGATTTGCAAAGAAAGGTGATAAATATTCTTTATTACAGTAGTTAATCACCATTCAAAGGGGATCACAGGAGGACATGACTGAATTCAACACTAGATTCCAAAAAACTTGGGACAGGATCCATGCTACAGCTAAACCACCACTTGGTATGGCCATAGTGTTTTATCTCAAAGCCTTGAATTCAGATATATCTATTATGATTCAGTCATTAGGAGGACACACTTTGCCAAGGGCTTATGACTATGCGGTCAGAGCTGAGAATCATTTAATAGACACTGGAAAGTTACCTCCAAGGCCTCCCATGCCTATGTTCCCAAATAAAATCTTGCCCTTACCTCAAGAAGTTCCTAAAGCTATAAGCCTACCTATGTCTATGTATGCTTACCCTCCATCATCTGTGAAGCAACCGGTCCCTACTCAGTCATCTGAGACAGATGATATCAACAATATCTTGAGGATGTTTTTCAATGAGCTGATTAATATAAAGAGGCAGTAGAATGCTTTCCCTAAGCCCCCTTATCAAGGCTATCAAAGACACAGGTTTTCATCCCAACCAAACCAATATCAAGGTCTTCCAAAACAAACTAACCATCAGCCAGCAAATCAATTAGTTGCAATCCCCACACCCTCATAGACCATTCCTCCCAACTCAAATAGAAAGATGGTTCTAGGTTAGAATAATTATGTGGATGATACTAATGCTTGGTTTTTTCCTTACAACGATGCTTATACACCCAAAGATTATCCTAGGGGTAATCTACAACAAAGGGTGGCTGAGGATAGGAGAATGGATGGTCAGTTTGCCAGTACAAGTAACAATCAAGCCTACCAGTCTCTTGTTATTCAAAATTAAGTTTTAGTGGCTTAGATGCAAGGAATGTCCTTGCAACAAGAGGAAGAAATTCCCTAGAACATGATTTATTCTCATGGGTTGAGGATGAAGAAGCATTTTTCTTGAACGAATAATCTACCTCCCAAAGGCTAGTAGTGCAATCTGATTACTACACCAGATCAAAGAGGAGGATGGTGGAGTAGCCCGAGATTGTAAGTAGTCAAGTCAAGAATAATCCTCCATCTTAAGGGCAAAGGAAGGCTGATGTTAGACAAGAAGTGCCTCAATCAATACAAGAGTAAGGGATTCCTATCCAGGTTTAAGAAAAAATGAGGTATCCTTATTACCAAAAAACTCAGTCTTTGGGACTGATCAATATAGTGGACCAATTAAAGAAGACTCCATCACAAGTATCGATATGGGATATTTTGGCTATTCCTGAACAAAAGACACTACTACAAGAAGCTCTGCAAGGGAAAGCAGTGCCCAAAGGTGATGTTACCAAAGAAGGACCTACTGGAAAAGAAAAGCTCAAAGATACAGTTCCTCATCAGACAACATCCTTGGTGAATGATGCAGCACAAGTAAGTAAATCCAAGCTAGAGCCTTTCTATTTGACTCTGATAGTTGGAAAGAAACTCCTGCATAATGCATTGATATATTTAGTAGCTAGTACAACTATGATTCCCAAGCAGATAGTGATGCTTTGAAAATAAAATATGAACCCCTTATAAAGGGAGTTATGCAGCTAGATGGCAAAACAGTATAAAATATAAGGAGAATCAAATAGCTCCCATTACAACTATACACATGTCCCAGCATAATTGTCAACAAAGATATAGTTGTCATTGAAATACCTCCTATTTTTGGTTTATGTTTATCCAGAGACTTTATAGCAAAAATAGGAGGATATATGTCTCTTGACTGGTCTCACCTCATCTTGAGAACCAGATATGGTTCAAAGATGAAAATTCTATCTGAACCACTATCTGAAGACCATATCACCAATGAACGAACAATAAGATTAGAAGAAGATCATGCCATGTTAAATAAAGAAGAAAGGATTTTTGTTGAAGAGCTAGGTGACTAGACTGAGCATGATCAAGAAGAAGAAAATAACCAGTTGTTGGCTATGATGCATAGCGACCCGTATGGGAACTATGACTCTACTGGTTTGGGCATGTATGTCATTTTTGATAAGTATTAGGCAATCCCAAATGTTATAAGGGAAGAGGCACCTACTGCTCAAAATTCAAAGATCTGTACTTTGAATTTTGATGGTGCTAGAAGTAAACATGGTGCTGGAGCAGTAATTTGTCTTACTACTCCAAATGGTGATAAAATTTTAAGGGCTATCTGATTCCAATTTACTTTCACTAATAATGATGCAGAGTATGAATCTTTAGTACATGGGCTCCTGTTAGCCAAGAAAAATAGAATAAAGAACCTAAAATTAAAAGGAGATTCAGAATTAGTAGTAAAGTAAATACGAGAAAAGGCAGCAGCCAAAAATGTGAGAATGAGATCCTACAGGCATAGGATTTGGGATTTAATAGAAGATTTTGAAGCTTTCAATATTGAGATAATCCCTAGAATTCAAAACTCTGAGGCTGATATGATGGCTTAGATTGGCTCATAGTTTAACCTAGCAACTAGCCTATTGATTAACAATGAGTCAGTAAAAGTTATAGTGAGGCCGACCATCCAGACAATGATGAAAATTGGCAAGTGTTTGAAAATGATGCTCAGGTAGTCTCTTTCTTACAACAATCAAAGGAGTTTTTTGATCAGTTACAAACTAAAATTGAAGAGGCATATGGTGATCAAATTATACAATTAAGGACTAATAAGCTCCCCAAGGGATTGATCACCTTAGAAAACTTGTTTGACCCAGAGGATGTAATCCTGGAAAAGAAAAGGTTCCAGGTAGATAAAGGAGACTATTCTAAAATGGAGGTGAGTGACAAGAAAAGACTAAAAGTTGGGAATTACATAACTCAAGAAGAGAAGGAAAGACTAATCAAATTGTGCCTGAGATATGATAGAGCCATAGCTTGGAGCTATGAAGATCTTCATGGATATAATAGAGGCACTATCCAACACATAATAGAATTGATTGAAGGATCCAAGCCCATCAGATAGAAATAAAGGCTGATAAATCCAAGGATTGAGCCTCTAATGGTATATGAGTTGTAGAAACTTTTAGATTAAAAAATAATATTTCCAATCAAGCACTCAACCTGGGTATCAAATCTAGTCCCAGTTAAGAAAAAGAATGGAGATGTAAGACTATGCATAAATTTCAGAGATCTAAATAGAGCATCTCTGAAAGACCACTATCCCTTGCCCTCCATGGAACAAAATCTACAAACTGTGGCTGGATCAGAGAGGTTTTCTTTACTTGATGGTTTCTCTGGATACAATCAGATTTGGCTGGCTGAAGAAGACCAGTACAAAACTACTTTCACTACCAAATGGGGAACATTTGCCTATGCGAAGATGCCATTCAACTTATCAAATGCAGGAGCCACCTTCCAAAGAGTTATGGATATAGATTTTTGTTAGCTTATAAATAGGATCATCCTAGTCTATCTGGATGACCTCACCATATTTTCAAAAAATACCAATGATCATTTTGATCATTTAGAATCTGTCTTCAAGAAATGTCAGGATTTTGGGATATCATTGAATCCTAAGAAATGCATTTTTGCCGTACCTCAGGGCAAATTTTTAGGGCACATAGTATCTAAAGAAGGAGTTTCTATATATCCTAAGAGAATCGCAACTATAATGAACCTACCTCTTCCAGTAAATAAAAAGGTAGTCCAGTCTTTTTTAGGGAAGATCAATTTTGTCAGTAAATTCATATTTGATTTTGTAGGCTTGATTAGAGCAATGACACTTTTGCTAAAAAGAGACCTGGCCTTCAAGTGGACTATAGAAGGAAGGCAAGCCTTTGAAGAGATCAAAAGGGCTATCTCAATAGCCCTAGTGCTTAAAAATCTAGATTTTCTCAAGCCCTTCATAATGTATGTCTATGGAGGAGAGTCAAGAATTTCTATCATCTTGACTCAAAAGAATGATAGGCTGGAGGGGGAGCACCCAATAGCCTTTTTCTCAATAACTCTTAGGGATTATGAGACTAGGTAAAATTTTGTGGAAAGACAAGCCTATGCCATGGTAAAATCCCTCAAGAAATTCAGGCATCTGATATCAGGGAACAAAATTCTGATACTTGTAGCTCACCCAAGTGTCAGGGAATACATCATTGAGGGGGAAATTACTGAGAAAAGAGCCAATTAGATCACTAAGATCCTCGAATATGATCTAGAGGTCAGACCCACCAAGCTAGTCAAAGGCAGGCGTCTATGCCAATATATAACCCAAGAGCTTGAAAATATGTTACCTGAGAAAGCAGATTCAGAAGGAGAGACGGAGACAGTGTTAAAGTTACAAGAGGTTGATCAGGAATCCTGGGTCACAAGTAGGATTCGATTTATGAAAAATGGGATTTATCTGAGAGAACTCCCTCAAAACAAGAGGAGATATTATAAGATACAGGGATTTCATTTTGTTTTAATTAAACAAGTCCTTTTTAGAAGAAATTTTGATGGAAAATTGTTAATATGTGTAAAACAAGCTAAAGTTAAGAGAATACTATATGAAATGCATCATGGAATATCAGGGGGTATTTTTATGCAAAGACCATAGCCATAAAGATAAGTGAGGTAGGATATTTCTAGCCTACTTTATTTGTAGATTGTTATCAGTTGGTTAGAAAATGTCAATCATGCTAGTATTATATGGGGATGAGGAGGAATGCAACCATGCCCCTTAGTCCTATAATTATGGATGAACCTTTTGCTTAATGGGGTCTTGACTTCATTAGAATGACAAATATAGTGTCCAGTATGGGTCACAAATGGATATTAACTGCCACAGACTATTTCACCAGATGGACTAAGGCGGTCCCACTTAAGGAAGCAATAGATAATGTGATCCTAGAATTTCTAGGGGGTATCACTACTCACTTTAGGGCTCCTCGCACCATCATTTCAGATAATGCTAAAGTATTCTTGGGGTCTAAAGTATCCAACTTTGCCTTGAGACATGGAATATATTTAAAAACTTCATCTAACTATTACCCTCAAGGTAATGGTCTGGCAGAGTCAACCAACAAGAACTTGATAAGACTCATCAAAAGAGTAGGGGCTGATCATCACAAAGAGTGGCATAAAGTGCTTAATCTAGCATTATGGGCTGATCAAATCATGCCTAAGTAGGTGATCAAAATGTCCCCATATGAATTGGTATATGGAAAGTCTACTGTGATTCCCCTAAGTTTGGAAATCCCTACTGTCTAGTTGATCAAACAAATTGAAATTGAAGAAAATGGCCCCATGCAGGTCAGACTCACAGAACTTTTGGAAGTTCAGGAAAAGAGGGATATAGCCCATGATTCATTGATTAAGCATCACGAAATGGTTAAGAACTATTTTGATAAAAGGAATTCAAATCCTAATTTTGAAGTAGGCTTAATTGTTTTGAAATGGGATGCAAGGGCCACCAAGTTGGGTTAGCATACCAAATTCAAAGTGCTATGGACTGGCCCGTATAAAATTCATGCATGCAAGTAGAAGAATTCTTTCAAGCTAGAGTCAATGGAAGAAGAACTTGAAGAGATTCCTGTAAACAGAATCTATTTGAAACATTTCAATTGACTTGGGTCTCTCATGTATTATAGTTAAATAATTTCCCTTTCTCACATTGTTTTTTTTGCTTTTCTTTTAAATAAGTGTTTTAAACACATGTCGACGGCTCTTTTGAAGCTGTAATTTTCACAATTTTGATCTAGTGGGAGGTGGAGGTTTATTTTTGAGCAGGCTCAAAAGTCCTGAGGGTCACCAGTAACTATATAGTAAATTTTTACTCTACATTGCATTCATATTTTTAGTCAAGCACTACAATTTTGGTTCCTGCATACCTTGGTTGTAGCAGAAGAGTTGGAGCAGAGCGTGGGTTCATTTTCCATCTGAGTATCGAAGTGCAGTGGAGGCTGCCAAGTGGCATAATCTAAGCATGGGTTATCTTTCCCCCTTTTGTTTCCTTCATTTCATTTTGCCTAAGTATTGAATTTGAGCAGAAGCCACCAAGTGTCACTTTCTAAAACACGGAGCTGGCCAGCTGGCGTCATCTGAGACACTTTTCATAACTTTTAGGAAGGTTGTGGAATGTGCCACGTATCCAATATTAGCTAAGAAGAATGCACCATGTGTCAGAATTTGCATCTCATGTTGGCACCCATGTTTCATATTTTTTTAGTGAAAGGGTTTCAATAGCTAAGCAACAGGGTCATGCAGAAAGCACCAAGTGGTAGTCGTGGAAGGCCCTGGATTACTTTTTTAGAGGAAGGTAGAAGTCACCACATGTCAAATTCTAAGAGACAGTCATTTCAATGTTTTGGTTTAATGCCTCGATTAAAGTGTAAATGGCATGCAATGTTGAACTGTTGAACCATTGAACCATTTTGGTTCGTCGGGCAGTTCAAGGGAGTGTCCCACAATCCAAAGGGGCCAGTAACTTTTTGAAAGGTAGAAAGGCATCACTTCATTTTGTTTAAGTGCTAAAGAATAATGGAGGTCACCAAGTGTCACTCTTCAAGCCCCTTTTTACTCCATTCCCAAAAGCAGCGGAAGACGCCACATACCCCTAGCAGGAGAAGCGTAAAATGCCACGTATCTTCCTGAGAACAATAGAGACCACCACGTGTCAACTTTCAAGAGACCATCTTCAAGATTCATTGCCATATAAATATTGTGCTGGGACCTAGGTGTTATTTCAAAGGTCTGTGGAAGTGCCAAATGTCACCAAGTGGAGAAGGCCACGTGCATCCATTCTTTTTGCTCGAGAAAGGAATGTGGTGAGTTTATTTTATTAAAATTGCTAAGAATCAAAGAAGCGGAATGCGGTAGGTGTCGAAAGCAGAGCGTTCCTAAGCAAAATATAGAGAAAGAAAAAAATGCCACGTGTCTCCAATGAATTAGGTGGAAATCACCAAGTATCATTCTCTGGTACTTGCTAAGCAATAAGGAGAATTTTAGGAAATTGACTGTCATCTCTCATTTCAACAGAATAGAGTGTTCTGTCTATCATTCGGTAGAAGCTATTCTTGGTAGATGGAATAATTTATCAGGTAGATTTTTGGATCCTGCAAGCATTAAAAGCGCTGACTATTTGTCCCATGTAAGCAGAGGCAGAATGGATAGTTGAGCGGCTAAGTAGGTGATGGAATGAGAAATTCAGGCATGGAAGGAGGTACTAGTCATGAATCGCCATGCCATAGTCAAGGCAGTTCTTGATAAGACCAAGATGCATCCAAGGCATTAAAATCACTGACTGTTTATCCCCTGTGAGTTAAGGATGAAGTAGAATTGTGTGGGAAAGTGGATGATGGAAGGAGACATTTGAGGCTATAAAGGAGGAGGATCAGTATCAAAAGAGAGGGGGGACTTTCTATAGTTTTAGACTTTCTAGAGTTTTTTACTAAGAAATATCATTTGCTTTTGTCTCATTTTCTTGAGTTGTAAAGTTGGTGTGACTGTGCATGTTTCTATGCCTTTTATGTGGCTGAATGAGTTAAGGAGATTGAACTCTATGCCTTTGTTGTTATTATCTATGTCATTTCAGTCTGTACCATAGATTTTCTAGAGTTATGATTAGGAATGTCATTTGATTTTGTCTCATTTTATTGAATCAGAAGTTCTACATAACTGTACATGTTTCTGTGCCTCTTATGTGATTGGAAGATTCTTATAAGAAGATTGAACCCTATGCCTTTGTTGACATTTTCTATATCTCAGCAAAAGAATTCCTTATTATGAGCCTCTATTTCTATTATTTCAATCTTTTACATTGATCATGCACTTGTCTGCTCTTAAATGTAATTGAATCCTATATATAGTCTCATTGTGTTCAAGTTAGGATCAGGATTACACTCAGGTGCATCACCATAGTTAGGTTTTGATTCCTGCATTTGCGTTTCTATTTAATTTTATATCCCTTTTCCCCTAACACTTGATACAAAAGAAGAGACCACCTTCTCTAAAATCTATAGGTTGTTTCAAGCCGCAATATCCCACAGCTTGAAACTTCCCATTGTTGTTTATTAGAATCAATCATAATTTTAAGCATCAATAGGAAAATCTTCACATGAGTTAATATTCTATGGCACCAATTTAATCTCTCTCCTCATTCTCTTCTCTATTTATTTCTCATTATAAACTCTATATAAGGAGAGCTCTCTCCCATTGTAATATACATTAAAAGTTATAAACACCACCTTATTTTATAAGTTTTAACTTGGTTCGGCTTAAGATTATACTAAGGATGAAACCCTTGGAGATAAGATATTTTTTAGGATGGAAACCTTGTAAAATATATTGGGTTTGGTGGTTAGAGATCCACCCTGGCTAGATGGTGGTAGTCTCATCCAAAACCTACAATTGTGCTTCAAAGGAGATATTATGTAAGTAGTTGTTTTTGATAAGGTAAGGTGGCAAACTAGGGGCCAAACCCTTTACGAATTAAAAAATACAAGAATGAAATCAAACAAAATATGCCTTCAAAGAGACGAAGACACTAGCCGAGAAACAACAAACACAGAAATAAAACACAAGGAACAAAAAGACTAGAGTTAGAGAGGACTATCCTTACATAACCATTGATTTGAGAAGATCATTAAGTTTCTCAGTATTCTCTACATTGTCAGCATGCCTAGTATTACCCACCTCTTTCAGCATAGACATGTTCAAAAGAATTATATTCTGGATTCCCTTGGCAAAATTCTGCTCTAGCCTCTAAATATGATCAGCCCAAATTTTAGCTTTCCAATCAGTCTTATTCTCAATATCCTCACCAGCTTCCTCGATGTACATTTTCCCCTTATTGTCAGCAGTTTCCATAGTGTCAACACCATGCTCTTCAGTAACCTCAAAATACCTAGTCTCCTACTTCCCTCCAGTGTCCTCCAAGATTTCCTGTATTTCCAGCTCCTTAGACTCTTCCTCCTGGGTTGCTTCTTTCGAAGCACTTTTTGAGTAATCAATCAGTCTAGCCTTCGGGACGAGTTTGCCAGAAATCTTCCCCAACCTTCTAACTCTAGAGGAGAATCCTTCCTTATTAATTTTGTAAGACTTGTAAGATTTACCACCTTGGCCCCCCATGGCCCTACCCAGTTTTTTGTGGGTCCCCTCCTTGGTCTCTCTAACATTTTCTTCCTCTTCATCAACCTTTCTCTTCTTACCTTTTTTTCTCTCAAAGGAGATAGGGGTATCACCATGGGTCTCTTTTAGGGTGGAGAAAGAAACATCTTTTTTTTGGTAGGAGTAGGGGAAAAACATGAGTCATCAATAACATCACCAGATAATGGGTTGGAAGGAATGTCTCCACTATCAATTCTGATATTCTTGGATGGCTCTAAAGCTTGATGAAATTTGTATAAGTATAAAATTATCCCCTGGTGTAGGGGAATAGGGTTCATATCTAGATTTTTAGCCATTTTAGCTCTCACCCTAAGGATAGAGTGTTTCAAAGAGGAGAGCAAGTAAAAAGGGAAACTAATAACATCATTGCGCCTGAAGTGATTTAACAAAGGGAGGTGGTAATTGTAGAACCTAGTAAATCAACCTTCAAGCATGAAGTACTTCATGAGAATGAATCACACTCCATCCGATGGCTCTAGAAGTTTAGCATGCTCAAATCCTCCTTGATATGGGACGAGTTCTTCTCTGTCACCCAGAAATAGTTTGTGGCCTGCAAGATCCATAATTTTGGTTTTCCTTTGAAGTTTTATTCCCTGCATGGACATTCTTGTGGCCATAGAAATCACATTTTCAAAGATTTCAAAACTAATTCTACCCACTGTGACCCACCTATTTAAACAAGATCTCACAAATTGCTCAGATAAGTTTTCATCGAATCCATTAAGCCTTTCTAGATATGGGTTGATTCCTCCTTCCTTACAATAATGCCAAACCAATAGATTATCTTTGAATTCACAAAAAAATATAGGTTCAGTTCAAATATGGTCTCCTCCCATTTTGTATATGCAAACCCAAATCTTGGAGTTCCTATGTTCAGCCTTCAACTTTGAAATGGTTGCTAACCCTTGTTTCCATTTATGCATAATGAAGATGTGATGGCTCATTATTCAAAATACCCTACAGATATAGTGTTGTCTACTCCCATGCTTGGGGATTATTTCCCATTGATTTTCATGATGAGACTCAAGTGCCTCAACCTCATGATATAATGAATCATGAATGATTGTCAAACAAGTACCAAGGTTATCAAGTTTTGAAATCCATGATGGCCCTCTCCAAATGGACTGCCTCCGAGAGCTATCCTTGTCATAAATGCACCTCATTTTTGACAAGTCATCTCCTTTTGAATAATACCCCTAATATTTAAGGGAATATGAGCACCTTGTCACCACACCCTCTAACCTAAAAATTGTTGACCAAGGTTGGCACAAGCATCGGTGACCCTATTTCCCTCTCTATAAATATGGGAAATCTCTACTCCAGAGAACTTATACAAAAGAAATTAGATGTCTATAATGATGTCTTTTAGCTTAATTCCCACATTTGATGTTTTATTCAGTGCATCTATGATCATTTTAGAGTATCCTTGTATACTCAAGATCCTTATTCCTAGGGATATAACCAACTTTAACCCCCATAGTCGAGCCATTACTTCAGCATAGTTATTGCTCTGACATCCTATTCCACCAGCATAGATAGCAAGCATCCATCCTTTACCATTCCTTATAATTCCTCCTCCACTATCTTTATCATCTGACTTGGATGCCCCATCAAAGTTGAGTTTCATCCATTTAGGCTTTGGGGGGATCCATTTAGTATTTAGTCTCTGTAGCATTTTGGAGTTATTATACCCAGGGATTTGATTTAAAACCTTCCATTTGGCTGCATTTTTGTTTTCAATTTGAGATAGGGGTTTCTCCACAACATGAATATGAGTTGTTGTGACACTTTCCATAATGGTCTTAAAAAAGGAGTGGAACATCTGAGATGCATTTCTCGCAGTGTCCCTGAAAATTTTGTGGTTGTGTTGTTTCCATAAAATCCAACTCAAACATGGTACAGTTTGCTTCCATAATTCCATAAGCCAAGGATGTGTGAAGGTTGGATTCCATCTGAGAATTACTTCTTTAAGGTTAGAATTAGAGACCCATTCAATACCAAAGTTATTAAGTATTGTGCCCCATAATTCTTGAGCAAAATCATAGTGGATGAAAAGGTGTGAAATTGAATCCTCTTTTGAATGACACAGGGTACATCTGTTAACTAGGGTAAACCCTCTCTTTTGAAGGTTATCCTAAGTTAGGATTTTGTTATGAGCAGCAGGCCATAAGAACATGTTAATTTTTGAAATAAGTTTATGATTCCAAACCTTTTTCCATACATCTTTATTTTGAGATTTAGGAATGAGCATATGGTAAGCAGATTTGATAGAGAATGATCCATTCTTATCTGGCCACCAGTATTATTCATCCTTTTAGGGGAAGAGAGGGATTCTAATCTCTTGATTGCACTGTTGGATCTCCCGTACTCTAGGGAAAATCTTAGGCTGGTGATCACAACAGTCCAATAGATTTTTCTAGCTCCTTATCCCATTGTTATTTTCCATATAATCACTGACTCTATCTCCAAAAAATTGAGTAGCCAAGTTAGCAATCTCTCCATAGTTACCCTATGTGATGAGAGCCTTGTCCTTTAACCAAATATCATCCCATAATTTAATATGCTAGCCATTTTCAAGTTTCCATCTAATTCCCTGTTTAAGAAGGCTTCTACTTTTTAGCATTTTATTCCATATCATAAATCCCTAGGGTAATCCCATCTATTGAAGAAAGTTGGAATCATCAATGCTATGCATGTATTTGGCATACATTATTTCCCCCCAATTGTTATTTTTATGGATCGGGTTCTAACTAATTTTTGAGAGAAGGGCTTTGTTCATGTTCCTGATAGACCTAATATTGAGTCCTCCATGACATTTTGGAAGACACACTTTTTCCCATCTAACTAAAGACATTCTCTATTTGTCTTCCACCCCCATCCATAAAAATTTCCTTTGGATCTATTCTAGTTTATTAGTAAAATATGCAAGAATTTTAAAAAGAGACAGGAAGTATGTAGGAATACCTTGCGGTGAGGCCTGAAGAAGTTGCAGTTTACCAGCACTACTGAGTAGTTTCCCTTTCCAACCAAGAAGTTTCCTCTATGTTCTTTTGAAAATTCCATTCTAAAAACTAGGAGATACCTCTTTGACCGTGAGTGGGAGACCCAAGTAGGTAGTTGGTAGAGCAGCTTTAACACATTCTAATATATCAATTATTATATGTCTAAGGTCGTTAGGAGTGTTAAAGAAATACACATTGCTTTTTTGGAAATTTATCCTTTGCCCCGACTCTATGGCATAATTATTTAAGATATTCTTCCATCTTCTAGTTTCATTCACTGATGATATGCCAAAGAAGATGGTATCATCCACAAACTGCTGCACCATCATAAGATGAAGGGAGGAGGCAGGGTTGAAGTCCAAAAGCTTTTTTGAGGCTATATCTACTTGTATGCATCTTCCCAGTGCCTCTGCCATAATGATGAATAAGTATGGGGAGAGAGGGTCTCCCTAATGAATTCCTCTCAAAGAAGAGAAAAACCCTCTAGGTACACCATTTACCAACACCAAGAATTTTGTAGAAGAGACAATGTTCCATATCAAGCGAGACATTTTATCATTAAACCCAAATTGTTTGATCACTTGGAACAGAAAGGTCCATGAGACTCTATCATAAGCTTTATAAATATCTAGCTTGAGAGCCATACCAAGGATTCTACTCTTATGCATGGAGTGAATAGTCTCATGTGTGGTGATTATAACATCAAGAATCTGCCTACCGAGGATGAAACCTTTTTGAGCAGGAGAAATAATTTTGTCTAGTAAAGGTTGAATCCTCATAACCAACACTTTAGTACATAACTTATAAATAGTGTTGCATAGACTAATGGGCCTAAAATAAATAAGGTGTGTAGGTTGGGTTTTTTAGGAACAAGTATTTTGAAGGTATTATTATCTTGTTTCAAAAGTTTACCTGATCTAAAAAAATCACGAACAGTAGCTGTGAGATCTGCTCCTACTATCTCCCAATATTCCTACAAGAATATAGGAGGAAATCCATCAGGACCCAGGGTTTTGAATGCACCCATGGAGAATAAAATAACATGGACTTCTTCCTCGAATATAGGCTTTAACATCTCTAGATTATCTTCTTCCGTTATAAAATAGGGGATTTTATCAATGAATTGGTTCATAGGTCTATCATTTTCATTATTTTCTTCAATGAGCAGATTTTAAAAGAAAGCCCTAGCTTGTTCCCCTATCTCATTACCCTCAGTTATAATGTCTCCATTATCCAGAACAAGCTTAGTTATAGAGTTGGCTTTCCTATGTTTCATGGCTGAGAGATGAAAGAAGGTAGTGTTCTTATCACCCTCTTTAAGCCACTGAACATGAGATTTCTATTTCCAAAAAACCTCTTCTCTTTCCATAAGATTCTTCCATTCAAAAGATAGGACATTATCTACTTCTAAAGTGTCTTCAGAGTCATTTCCTTGATCTATCAGTTGTTGAATATCTTTTAGTTTTCCCACTATATTTTTCTTCTGCTGAAAGACCTACCCAAAGCTATATCTTTTCCATCCATAAACTTCTTATTTACTATGCTGATTTTTTTGACTATTCTAAACATAGGAGTCCCTTGAATAGGAATTTTCCACCATTGGGCCACCATTTGTCTAAAGTCTTTGTGTTTGATCCACATAGGTTCAAAACAGAATGGGGAAGGTTGGGATTGACCCTGTTCTCTCCAATTGAGGAAGATCGGGCAATGATGAGACATGGTTATAGGAAAAGCCTGCACATGCATATTATGATAATTATTCTAGTTACTTGAGATAAGAAATCTATCTAACTTAACCTGAATCATTTGATTTCCTCTTCTTCTATTTGACCATGTAAAATTTTGGTTTTGCAATTTTATATCCAATAAACCCCAATCATTGATAAATTTGGCAAAGTCAAACATGTTGTCCGAGTAATCCATAATGCCACCCTATTTTTTAGAAGGGTATAGAGGAGTGTTAAAATCTCTATCTAACATCCATCTAGTGTTTTGGGGATTTGATGAAATGCAATCTTCCTTATCCTGATGTGTAGTCCCTAAACTACTAATTACCAAATAATGGACTGCATATACGAAATTGATGATCTGGCCTTCACACAATGCTCTTCAATCCAAAAATGCTACAACAAAACATTCCTCTAATCCAAAAATGAAGTGCAGCTCTACCAAATGAGCTAAGACGGCTCTGGGAACTCAATTTAGCAAACCTATAGAGTTTGTAGATTTACACCTGTAGAGTCCGTAGATTTACGCCTGCAGAGTCCGTAGATTTATGCCTGCAGAGTCTGTAGATTTTCCTTTGCCTCTGTGGCTGCTCTTTCCCTACCTAACTTCCAATCTGACTAGTGTATTCCCAACTTCTCTTTCTTCTCTTTTTTGGCTTTTCTCATTTGCAAATAAATGATTGACTTACCTCAGATTGTTATCCTTCACTGTGATTATCGATTTGTTTTAGTAGCTTCGCATGCCTTCAATCCCTCTTAGTATGTCTTTCTTCCGTTGTGATATTATCTTTAGAAAATTCAACGCTTTTGATGATGTATTAAGACTTCTCAATCTTCAAAATCTCAATGTTGTGGCCTCACTTCCCCGATCCAATGATGATCTATCAATCTTTCATCACAATTTATTTTTTTACAAATGTGCCCATCGTGGGGCTCGAACCCACGATCACAAAGCTTAAACCAGAACCTTTAAAACACCTCACTGGATTGAATTTGATGGTCAACGCCTTGATAACTAGCTCCAGACTAACGAGCTCTCCATCGCCATCTCTTTTGATCCTTTTTTTCTCCTTATAGATCATGTATACAATAGTCACTTATAATCTCTAGGGTCGATCCTCAAACTCAGCTCCTAGTTTATCAACAAAGTAACATATTCACCTCACAACTCGGTCCCGTACAAATGTTTTTTTGTGCCTACACTCATTATCACACGACCATGACTTCACATAATCCATGGCTACGTTCCATGCAGATTCTATATAACATACATTACCTTCCAATTTCTTCTGTTCCTCAGCCCAAAGCTTGTTGCCTTGCTTGTAATAATGCTTCCAAATGGCCTGGCATTCAAATCTGCTAGACTATAGTTTCTTCAACACAACGTAACATCCCAAAAAACTTTAAAATAACTAGAATTGAAGTCAATACGTTGAAATTACCCAATAGTCATGCGCAACCCAGGAGGAGAATTGAGACGGCCTAGCATTAACATCCAATTTTACAAATTCATCGATTCATACAAATGGGCATGCAATACAGACCCAAATACAGTCCCAATGTTTATTCGATCCAAAAAGGATATAAACACACCATAATCATTATTTCTTCAATTTTTTTTATACAATTTGTCCATATGCAGTCCTTTTCCTGGACTTGTTCCTACACTTCCTCCTACACAACCTCCTACACTACTTCCTACACTACTGCTCACAATATTGAAATAGTCCTAATTTATTACTAACACCACTCAACCAACTCCTAAAAAGGCTCAACAATATGTTGTCAAACATAGTATTATGCAACTAACACCTAACTTATGCCACTTATGGCTTGATTCTCCATATTTTTACATGGTGACAAGGTTTTCGACCTCTTTTTAGTCTAAAACAACTAAATGTGACTCAAATAAGCCAATCCTTTCTCCTCTTGACAAGTGTACATGGTTTAAATTTTTGAATCACAATATTTTACCTACCACATCTAAGCACTCCCAAGATGCTCTTGCATCAGATTGCTGGGCTTAAAAAGTTTCATGAGCTCCTACTCATGAGTTTCATTTGTTTGCCCATTTAAAAAGGTAAAACTTTTACAAAACAAATGTCTTCTTCATTCAATTTTTCATGCAAATGTGCATGTTCTTGACTACCACACTTGTGTCTATTTTTGTTTGTTGTCTTTTCCTTCCAAAGTATATCTTGCTGCCTCTTCATCTTATTTGCAGCCTTCTTCTTTACATATTCATCCTCTTGAATGAGGATATCAACTTCCATTCTCTCTTCTTGAGCTCTTGGAAGAGCTCTCTTTTCTATGTACTTGATCTCCTTATCAAGCAAACCTGTACAATCACCATTCAAAGCAAAATTAGAAGCAAAATGTTGAGACCTTTGGGTCTCTCCAAATTTTTGAACCCATACTTGCTGCTCAATTATGGCTTTTTGTTCTTTTGTCTTCATTTCTTCTTCACAGCAATGTTCTACCTCCTCAAATATTGTTATAGGACAAGTTTTTTTCTCTTCTTCATGGTTAATGGCATATTCTAAGGCTGCCAACTCTTCCAACAACTGCTCTTTACTTTGATAGGTGAAAAGCTTTTTTGGTTACTCAATTAGAAACTCTCCATCAAGGTTTTCTATCTCCTTCAAGATATCTTCTTCAATTGTCAAGTCTAAACACTTAACCTTCTCTCCATCTTATTCTTGCAGCTATTCTACCCCTTGGTATACAAATACACATTCTTGTTTCTTATCAAGCAATTTTCCTTCATCTGCAAATTCTTGATCAAACTGCCATATTTCTTTTAAGAGATCTTCCTCAACATTATGCAACTGAAAATTGTCATCTTCAATCTTTCCCAATTCTGAATTTTGATCATTATACCTTTGTTCTCCATCAACATGCAGCTCTTCATTTCTTTTGTCCTCTTGAGTAAGGACTTCTTCTTCCTGCTTGATCAATTCTTTATGTTGGAGTTCCAACTGATCCTTCTTCATGTCTTCATCACTTGAGGCATTACAACAAGCCTCTTCTTCTTGTTTAAGCACTCTCTCATGAGGTGCTTCACCTCCTTGATCCATGAGCATCTTCATTGGATTATATGTTTCTCCTTCCTCCTCAACTTGATATCCTATAAACAAAACATCAAATGAAATGTCAGATACAAAAACATTTGGCCACTTGATCTTTTGAGTGGTTACTTGTTGTTGGTCTATTTCTTCAATGATGAGATCCGTCTCATACTGAACTTCCTCTTCCAACTGAAAATTTTCTCAAAGCTCTTCATTCTTGAGCTTATCCTTTTGTTTATACTTCTTCATCTCTCTCCTTAAGGCAACTCTTAGCATTCTTCTTCTTCTTCTTCTCTCCATCACTAATCTAACTGGCCATCTTACTCTGTTCTTCTTCATTACCCATCCTTGCCATGGGTTTTGCATATTTTCTACCATGAATTTTATCATGGCTATCCTTGCTTTTATCTCATTCACTTCTCTTTGGTACTCTTCCTCTCTTTGTCTCTTTTTTTTCTCTCTTTCTTGTTCCTCTCTCTTTATTTGGTTCATGTTTCTTCTAGGCAGTCCCTCTATCACTCTTCTCAATTCTTCCAACTCCATCCTTTACCTCACCTAAGTCTATTTCACCTTAGTCTTTTGGCAAACTATCCAAGCTTCTTCTTGGATCTTCTTCTTCTTCTTGAGTAATTCACTATGCTCTTCTTCTAGAGCTTCTCTTGGCTCTTCACTAAGAATTCCTTGGCTTCTTCTCCTCGTAAGCCTCAATGGCTTGACTGTCTTAAACCTGCAACTTCACAAAATACATTATCTCTGCAAAAACTGATTAGAAGAGTACAACATTTTCCTTTTTGGGGGAGCTTACTAGCTCTCTTTCTTTATTCTTCAAGCCTCTATGGCTTTTGGACTCTCTCTTATTACTCACTCCTTTCTTTCCACTTCAAGGGTTTTCACTTCTCTCTCAAACCTTTCAAACCTTACTGCTATATCTGTTCTTCATCAAAATTCAAAAATCTCTACCTTTTCCAACTTTCCAAATGTGTTAGGTTGTGGAGCTAAAAGCTTCACTGATGTAAATAGGGAAGGAGGTTGTTGAGAGGTTGCTGAGTGTCACAGTCACCGGCGTTGGTTAGGCTAACCAATGTTGGCCAGTGGTGGACAAGAATGCAATTGACGTTGGCAGGAGTCAGCCAATGTCAGTCACCTCCAGGTAGACAAGGACCAATGTCGATCACATGTGTGGTTTTGAAACTATCAGTTACATGAACAGTTTGTTAACAAACTGAGTGTTTGCATGTTAAGAGCCAATTTTAGACTTGAAGCTATGGATCTATTTATTGTAATTAGGTGTCTAATTATTGTTTGCATGAGATCTATATAATAGACTCATGGGCTGTATTGTAATTTGTGCTAGAGAGTAAGAGAGCAAATATTAGCTCCTTCTGTGTGTGAAGAGAGCATGGTGTGTTCTTCCTAGTGCCATAGTGCCAAGTGTGGGTGTTGGTTTGGAGAATCAGAAGGATTCTTCATGTATGTAGGATCTTGGTCGGTGGGTGTGCAAGGCCACATTTGGAGATCTGCATGGTAAGTAAGATCATTGATCTGTGGGTGTATGTGTGTGAAGGATCCAGGTTTGTAGGTGTGTAGAACTAGGTTGATTTATAGGTGGCAGCAGAATCAATGTGACAGTAACACAACAAGTAGCAAGATCAGGCAGGATCTACTTAGAGTACGGTGTGTACTCGATCATAGAGCAAAGAGAAAGGCAAGGTAGCTCCTTCCAAAGTAATATCATTTGAGTTGCAGGTTGTTGCAAGTTCATGGGAGATCTACATTGAAGTATGATTATGTACTTAGAGTGCGTGGAACACTTGTGTACTGGCAGTAGTGGATACTAACTGGTTGGAAGTGAACACCAATTCTGTGTTTGATTTGTGTGTTGGGACCGTAAGAGAGAGAGCTTTGAGGAAAGAATTACTGTACACTTGAGGTGTGGGAAGCCTTTGAGAGGTGTGAAGAAGAAGTGGCATCTTCTTTATTGTATTCTTTTCTGGATGAGTATTAATACAAGTTGTGTATTGTCTCTCATATTTTATGTTATTTTTGGTTTCTAGTTACTTGTTACTTCTGGTTAATTCTGCATCTTAAGTTGCTTATATATGGTAATCAATTGTGATTCTGTGGGTTCCTAATAGCTGGTATCAGAGCAAGGTTGTTGGCTCATATCTTGATACCACTAATAGTTGGTATCAGAGCTAAGGTTGCAGGGAGCAGGTTTGTGTTTGGTTACAGGTCACTCTCAGGGGTTTCTGATTGAGTGAAAGTATAGCAACGATAGAAGAAAGTACACTAAGAATGGAGAAATTGAAAATCACAAATGGTCAATTATGGTCTTATGGAAAGAAAGAGCAGGTAAAGAAATATTGTTGGTTGGTAGCAGATCAGCATGAAGGAACTAAAGAAGCAGATGTTACAGGTGTTGTTGCATAGGATGCTCTAGGATGTTTCTTAGATAAAGTAGAATCTTGTTCTATAGATTATGTTTGCCTCTTTCCATGCAGCCCCAAGTAGAGGGGTTGGTGAGCCTTGTCATATTGTTGGCAAAGGGGAAGTGTGGCTGAAATTGTAGGTAGCCAACACATGGGTGTTGAAGGAGGTCATGCAGGTCCCAGTCTTGGAGATGCAGCTAATTTATTTAGAAAATTTGGGTGATGAGAGATGCACAGTAACTCTCACAGTGGATTCTTGGAATGTTACCAAGGATGCACTTGAATTAGCATGTGGTAAGAAACTAGGTACTCTTTATCTACTTACTTGTATTACTGATTCTTCTTCTGTTGTGAAGACGTGGCTTTGTAGGCTTGGTCACATGAGTAAGAAGGAGATGCACATTCTTAAGTGGAAGACAGATGTGTTTGACAAACTTAAGAACTGGAAAGCCTTGGTGTTCTTAGAGGAGATGATGGATAGAGATCAGTAGATGGGGTTGGATACCTCTGAGTAGGGCAATTTGGATAGGGTTTTGATTCAAAGTAAGCTCGCAGGTAAAAATTCATCACTCACAGGCATACACAGGTACCAGCGTCAATCAAGGGTAACTGATGTCGAATAGATAGGTGCCGATGTTGGTCATGTGTAGACTAGAGAAGTCATTGGTGTCGGGCAGGAGGAGAATGACATCAGTGGGATAACTGGCATCGGCGACCTGGATAGTCGCATGGAACCGACATCGGTCGAATGCAGATTGTGTGGTGATCGAGGTCGGTCACTGAGACAGATTTTGGGTGGATAGCATGCTATCAAGGAGTCTCAAATTCCCATGGGTAGGACTGAAAGTGTAAGTAAGCCTCAAATTCATTGTTCCTCTTCTTTATACTAGTTGTTGACTGTAGAGCAGGAAGGATCCAAGAAACAGTGGGAGCATGGCATGAACAGGATGCAAGACCAAATGGGAGATTTGGTAGGGTTGCCAGTCGGTATGAAAGCACTGAGACAATTGGATACCTTGGTTAAAGAATAGAGATAATGGACACGTGAGATGAAAGGCTAGGTCATATGGTCTTGAGGAAGCTGCAGGACAGTGGTATAGGTTTTGATAGGTGGATGACAAAGCAGGGCTTTAGGTAGTGTCATTGTAACCATTGTGTTTGTCTTACCAGGTGGATGATGGTCATGACATTATCCTGTTACTTTATGTGGATGGTATGCTATCTAGCAGGTTTATACATACAGGGTTTTGCTGAGTTAAGGGTAAGGTTAGTTCAGTGGTTTGCCATGAAGAATTTGGGAGCAGTGAAATTCTTTGGCATGAGAGACATGGAAGATCACAGTTTGATTTTGTCTCTTGTGGGAGCTGATGTGAATCAAGTGTTAGTGAGGTTCAATACGTAGGATGCAAAACTGGAGCACACCAAGGGCTGGATAGTTCAGTGTCTAAAATCACATGAGGTCTAGTATAAACCTGAGTTTTCTCCAGCAGTGAGAGCTGTTAGAGAGTTAGGAGCCAATTCGGGGAAGTGGGTTCTCAGGTATCTGAGAGGGACTAGCAGCAGGGATTCATGCTATGTAGGGTTAGGACTTCACTACATGGGTTTGTAGGTTCAGATGTGGTAGGTTACTCAGATGACAAGAGGTGCACCATAGGTTGTGTGGTGGTTGGTCTTCAAGATTGAGCTTGAAAAGGGATACAAGCCAGGAAACAGATTAGATGAGGTACAAGTACAAGTACAGTGTAGCTATTTATCTCCAAGTGGGAGATTATTAGGTTGTGGAGCTAAAATCTTCACTGATGCAAATAGGGAAGGAGGTTGCTGAGTGTCACAGTCATCGGCGTCAGTTAGGCCAACTGACATCGGCTAGTGGTGGATAGGAATGCAACTAACTTCAGCAGGAGTCGACCAACATCGGTCACCTCCAAGCAGATAGGGACCGATGTCGGTCACCTGTGTAGTTCTAGAACTATTAGTTGCATGAATAGTTTGTTAACGAACCGATTGTTTGCATGTTAAGAGCCAATTTTAGACTTGAAGCTGCGGATCTAATTATTGTAATTATGTGTCTAATTATTGTTTGCATGAGATCTATATAATAGAATCACGAGCTGTATTGTAATTTGTGATAGAGAGTAAGAGATCAAATATTAGCTCCTTCTATGTTTGAAGAGACCATGGTGTGTTCCTCCTAGTGCCACAGTGCCAAGTGTGGGTGTTGGTTTGGAGAATTAGAAGGATTCTTCATGTATGTAGGATCTTGGTCGGTGGGTGTGCAAGGCCACATTTGGAGATCTGCATGGTAAGTAAGATCATTGATCTGCAGGTGTATGTGTGTGAAGGATCCAGGTTTGTAGGTGTGTAGAACCAGGTTGATCTGCACGTGGTAGCAGAATCAAGGTGATAGCAACACAACAGGTAGCAAGATCAGGCAGGATCTACTTGGAGTACGATGTGTACTCAGTCATAGAGAAAAGAGGAAGGCAAGGTAGTTCCTTCCAAAGTAAGATCATTTGAGTTTCAGGTTGTTACAAGTTTATTAGAGATCTACTTGAAGTACGATTGTGTACTTGGAGTGCGTGGAGAACTTGTGGAGTGCATGGAGCACTTGTGTATTGGCAGCAGTGGATACTGACTGATTGGAGGTGAACACCAACTTTGTGTTTGAGTTGTGTGTTAGGACCGTAAGAGAGAGAGCTTTGAGGAAAGAATTATTGTACACTTGAGGTGTGGGAAGCCTCTGAGAGATGTGAAGAAGAAGTGGCATCTTCTTTATTGTATTCTTTTCTGGATGAGTATTAATACAAGTTATGTATTGTCTCTCATATTCTGTGTTGTTTCTGGTTTCTAGTTACTTGTTACTTCTGGTTAATTCCGCATCTTAAGTTGCTTGTATATGGTAATCAATTCTGCTTCTATGGGTTCCTAACAAAGTGCAAATAAGGTACAATAAATCAAACCATCTACCTTTCAAGGCTATTTATACCTCCATCTTGTCTAGGATGATCTTCTTCTTGTCACTAATCTTCTCTTTCAAGGTCTTCAAGAACCTTTATTTCCTGTCAAGCTTCAATTCACCTTCCCAACACAATTTGCCAACATACAATTTCTTCAGAACAATATTTTCACAAAACATCAATACCTAATTCTTTGATGTAGCTGCTTCTCCAAGAACTCGAACCTTGCACTTTGATACCAAATGATGAAATGCAATCTTCCTTATCCTGATGTGTATTCCCTAAACTGCTAATTACCAAATGATGGATTGCATATACCAAATTGATGATCTAGCCTTCACACAACGCTCTTCAATCTAAAAATGCTACAACAAAACTTTCCTCTAATCCAAAAATGAAGCGCAACTCTACCAGCTAAGCTCAGACATCTCTGGGAACTCAATTTAGCAAACCTATAGAGTTTGTAGATTTACACCTGCAGAGTCCCTAGATTTACACCTGCAGAGTCCATATATTTATGCCTGCAGAGTCTGTAGATTTTCCTTTGCCTCTGTGGCTGCTCTTTCCCTACCTAACTGCCAATCTAACTAGTGTATTCCCAACTTCTCTTTCTTCTCTCTTTTGGATTTTCTCATTTGCAAATAAATGATTGACTTACCTCAGATTGTTTTCCTTCACTGTGATTGTCGATTTGTTTCAGCAGCTTCGTGTGCCTTTAGTCCCTCTGAGTATGTCTTTCTTCTGTTGTGATATTATCTTCAAAAAAGTCAACTCTTTTGATGATGTCTTAAGACTTCTCAATCTTAAAAATCTCAATGTTATGGCCTCACTTCCCTGATCCAATGATGATCTATCAATCTTTCATCACAATTTCTTTTTTTACAAATGTGCCCACTGTGGGGCTCGAACCCATGATCACAAGATTTAAACCAAAACCTTTAAAACACCTCACTGGCTTGAATCTAGTGGCCAATGCCTTGCTAACTAGCTCTAGACTAATGAGCTCTCCATCACCATCTCTTCTAATCCTTTCTTCTCCTTATAGATCGTGTATACAACAGTCACTTACAATCTCCAGGGTCAATCCTCAAACTCAGCTCCTAGTTTATCAACAAAGTAACATATTCACCTCACAACTTGGTCTCGTACAAATGTTTTTTTGTGCCTACACTCATTATCAGATGACCATGACTTCACATAATACATGGCTATGTTCCACGCAGATTCTATATAACATACATTACGTTCTAGTTTCTTCTGTTCCTCATCCCAAAGCTTGTTGCCTTGCTTGCAATAATGCTTCCAAACGACCTGTCATTCAAATCTGCCAGACTGTAGTTTATTCAACACAACGTAACATCCGAAATAAATTTAAAATAACTAGAATTGAAGTCAATACGTTGAAATTGCCCAATAGTCATACGCAACCCAGGAGGAGAATTGAGACGGCCCAGCATTAACATCCAATTTTACAAATTCATCGATTCATACAAATGGGCATGCAATACAGACCCAATGTTTATTCGATCCAAAAAGGATATAAACACACCATAATCAATATTTCTTCAATTGTTTTTATACAATCTGTCCATATGCAGTCCTTTTCCCAGACTTGATCCTACACTTCCTCCTACACAACCTCCTACACTACTTCCTACACTACTGCTCACAATATTGAAATAGTCCTAATTTATTACTAACAACACTCAACCAACTCCTAAAAAGGCTAAACAATATGCTGTCAAACATAGTATTATGCAACTAACACCTAACCTACACCACTTATGGCTTGATTCTCTAGATTTTTACATGGTGACAAGGTTGTTGACCTCTTTTTAGTCTAAAACAACTAAATGTGACTCAAATAAGCCAATACTTTCTCCTCTTGACAAGTGTACATGGTTTAAATTTTTGAATTACAATATTTTACCTACCACATCTAAGCACTCCCAAAATGCTCCTACATCAGGATTATTCCTGAAACTACTCAAGTCTATCCATAAGTTCTGCCTCAAAGCTCTGTTATTCGGTCCATAGACATTGATCAATGACCATCTCAAATATTTCATAGAGAAATTGATAATCAGGAAGTGCTTGTTATAATCCATAAGAGACCCCTAGATTTTAGCACTATTCCACATAGTTACAATCCCCCCTGAAGCCCCTTTAGTTGGACTAATGTAAAAATCTACCTTAGGCCATATGTAGTCAACAATTTTCCTAAAACTCTCCTCATTCATCTTGACTTCTTGGAGTAATAAAATATATAAATTATTATCTAAAATGTAGTTTTAACCTCAAACTATTTTGAAGGACTGTTAAAGCCCCTCAGGGTCTAAGATAATATTCTCATTTAGAGGATTTGAGAGGTTGGGTCTCGAGTGTTTTCTATTTGCCACTGGCAATCTCCTTAGCAATCTCCCTTTGTCGTTTTTCCCTTACGGTTGGGTTGGTCTCCCTTGTTTGGGCTTAGTGCCAACATCTGTAGCTTTTTTACCTTTTCAATTCTTTTTCTTCGGAGTAACCCATTCCTCTTCTTGTTCATTACTGCCACTTTGTCCTATTTCACGTCTTGTTAAATAGTTTCATGCTTGGTATCTAACTTTCAGAGCATGGAAAATGTCTATGTTTAACTGTAAGTCTGCTTCTCCTTTAGTAGGATATATTTCTGGAGTTACTTCTTCCTGTTCATCTCTTGGAACTTTGTCTTCTACATTGTCTTCCTCTATTAGATGGTTACCTCTTTTGCCTTCCTCAGACATATTAGTTTGTTTGTCTAGAGGGTTAGTTGTGTTTAATATAGGCTTCTGACTATCATCTACTATATTTTCCTTTGGGACGACTTTTCCCCCACTACTAGTGATAT
>JARHVA010000856.1:3715000-3730000 GCA_037957365.1 Torreya grandis | reverse complement strand
CTCAATCTTATCATGATTAAAATGAATACATACATACAAATACATACATATAGCCATGACAATTATTATTGTAATAAATATCAAAAAATTATAGGTAATCCTCCTAATGTTATTAGTGATCTATCACATATATGTGTCACATATCCTCCAACACTTTGTTAACTCACTCTCTCTATATATTATTTTAAATTATTTTCGATATGGTGATCTAGACCAACTAAAAATTAAATAGTTATATTTTATAAGATATAACGTAAATTATGTAGATGTAGATGTAAATTCATATGAGTAATATACTTGTTATATATAAAAATGGCCTCAAGGATAACATACTTATATTATTCACTATTATATTCTAATTTTTACATGTTTACATTCACCAATTATTGTTTGCAATGGATCTATGGTTTTTTGGCTCAAGAAAATAACTATCAAAATTTTGGTTGATGTTATTGATAAGACCTAGACATGTAAAATAATTGGATATGCCCATTATCTAATACAACTATAATTTGTGTTTTTTGTAATCTGTTATACCAAAAATAATTGTGTCTTCCTATCAATATATTTCTTGTGTTATTTAAGATGATTCATCACATGAAGAGATTTGATTTGGTCATACGTGCCCATGATATCCAATATCCACTTTAAAAACTTTATTTTTTTATTGAAAGGTGATAGAGATAAGGGGTTAGACAACATCACCCAAACCTCAATGCATGATTGAGTGTTACATATTTTTTTATACTCTGATGATGGCATAAAGTTCATTTAGTTCTTCAAATTATGTTAATCTATATTGAACAGTGATATATTATATGTAATGTAACCTACTTGGATTTCAAAAATTAACCATATATAGTTTTGAAATTGATTTTGGAATTTATTTTTGGGTTGGAGATAATTCGTTTTAGGGATTTTTAGATCTAGATGACTTATGATAAGCCTCAACTATGTGAAAATGTATTCCTTAAAATGCAAGTGTAATATCATATGAGTTTTAGATGTTTACTAGATAGGAATAGCCTTATTATTGATGTGTACATATAGATGTATCTTTGGGTAATTTACATCAATAAATAACATGTGAAACATGTGAGTCAAACCAAAGGAAGAATTTGAATTTTAAAAATAGTCATTTGAAGAATTTGGGACACTACTAAAGAAGGAAGACAATGTTGATATTTGATAATGTTTGACTATTGTTGTGAGTATCTAAGCTAGAGGAAATAATGATCTAGAAGATGGTGAATATATTACTAGAATACTATAATAGTTTAGAACATAGTAAGGAGATATTTTATATTAATTATGATAAATTGAGATGACCCTATCCATAAAGATAGGGATGGTTATGAGATAATGTGAACAAAAGTCACTGTGTATTCACAAGTCATACATGTTAAGGGTAGGACAAATTTAACGTTATCAAGAGTCTAATACCGAATTTTAGTGTTTAAAAACTATCTCATAAGAGGGAATTTTCTATGATCTTAGTTGAAGAAAAAGTAACTTGACCTAATATTTGTCTATATTGCCAAACATTTTAAAATGTAAAGTATGATTAGTTAATCGATTGTAACTAATGGTAGATGTGATGCCTCCTATATCTATGTTGGCAACTTGAGGCATAAGAGATTCATTTTGAAGATGTGTAATCATTTTGTCAACAAGATATGGTTGATGAATAAGGTTTACATGGTAATCCCTAAGGGGGGTGGAGGAATTTTTATTTTTCACACTCCATAGAAACTATTGAGGTTAATTTTGGATGTGAATAAGGTGATTTTACATATACATTATTTGATTGGAATTATTATTTTGTAAACCATTCATTTGGTTAAGATATTGTAATAATAGTTTATGGGTTTAACTGGTAGATTTACTTGTTTGTGTAGCATGCAAATAATTAGCATTGGTATTAGTAGCTTGGGTACCAATGTGTGTAGTGTCAAGTGTGGCACTAGTGGCTTGAGATGCATTGGTAGAAAAGGGGCACTAGTTGCATGACTATCTTGTGTAGTAAAATATGTATTAGTAGAAGGATTAAAATAAAAATAAGCACTAGTGGAATGATTACCATTAGTATAAAATGATGCACTAATAGAGTGGTTAAGGAAGGTGGGTCTTGGAACATGCCCACTAGATGTTGAGACTACCATGTTAGTAGAAATACTTATCATGGAGGTCGAAGAAATCAAGGAAGATAAGGTCTTAGAATGAGAAGGAGTCAACATAGAAAGAAGAGTTTAAGAAAAAAATAAGATATCACTAATAAATCCATTAGATAATGTAGAAGAAGGTTGATGGGGTTCTTATTCTTAACTACTTATCATAAGGTAGTAAATAATGGAGGGGTAGAAAAAAAACACTACTGGAAGTATTAGGATAAAAATAAGCACTAGTGGTATGACTACCATTGGTGTAAAATGATGTTGTAGTGGAGTGATTGAGGAAGGTGGGTCTTGGAACATACCCACTAGATGTTGAAACTTCCATGTTAGTGGAAATACTTGGTATGTAGGTGGAAGAAATCAAGGAAGATAAGGTTATAGTATGAGGAGATAAGAGAGAAGGAATAGGTCGAGAAAAACATGCTATCACCCCAAAATCCATGAGATAATGTAGGGGAAGGTGAATGGGTTTCTTATTCTTGACCACTTATCATAAGGTTGTAAATAGTGTAAGAGTATTTTTCTTGATGTTGAGGAAATTCATTAATTAAGAAAAGCATTTTTGGAGTATACTCTAATTTAGGTTGATATTCTAAGGAGAAAAGAGAGTTATGAAGTGAAGAGGCATGAGGAGTCCCATAATTTTTATTGTGAGTGGTCACATGCATATTAATTTCATCTAAAGTAGAATACACAAGCTATTTTTCAGGAAACCTATTTGGATTGGTAAATTTTATCATATATGTTGAGTTCAACTCTATTTTTTATTCAAATAGGAAGTTCTTGATGAAATATAAAAGTTAAAAAGGATGATGAAAGGACAAAATTATAAAAGAGGATACATAGTTGAACTAGCAAACTATATTGGTAACCTAAGGAAGATGATAGATAGATATGAAGACATAGTCATTCAGGTCGACTATGTATGTCAGAAAAGAAGGCTAAATAGGTTGATAAAGATGCATAGTCATGTAGGTTGATTGTCTACTTCTGATCAGAAATCTAAACTAAGGAATAATAATAAATAGTCATGCAAGTTGATTGTGTACTATTGGAAAGAAGGTATAATAATATGTAATAGACTTTATTGACTAATACAACAATGTTATGAAACATGACAAAAAAATATTTTATTTTTTAACCAAGAATGAAAGCAAACAAACAATTGGATCAATGTGATTGATCTAGTTGGGGTACACAACATAAACCTTGTAGCAAAACTGGTCAATAATTTTTTTTCAATACAACACATAATGATGAAAGATAAATAAATTAATTTAAAATTAAATCCTAACTAATTGGTAACCCTAAGTGTTATTAGAATAGAATAAAATGCAATTTTAGTGTGATAGGAAAGTTGGCCAAAATAGGGAACTAGAAAGTAATCTAAGGTTAGTTTTAGGATGTTTGGGATAAAAGGGATATATATTTGTAATGGTACTAGATTGGTATTGGTTCCCACCAACTCAATTCATAATATTGTAATGATAAGGGTGTCAAGTGCTTTGCCAATACATACCATTAGCCATGTATTTATCCTTGGCGAGAGAACCAAGTTGGCTTCCCCCTTGGTAATGAAATCCAAGTATGCAGGACTTGGTAAGACAAATGTCTAATTATCTTATGAATGTTAAGTGGTTTGGTGGTGTGTGAAAAAGAGTAAAATAGTGTAACTAAAATTTTAGTTTTAAAAATAACCTATTTAGACTATGTGAGTTACTATAATCAAGCAAATAATTGAAAAGGAAATATGAATTAATTACTAGTAAATATATGTTAATTCCTTGATTGATAATAGTATAGAGTTACTTCAGGAAACACTATATGTAAATAGTAAAAAATTGAGTCTAATAGGTCATTATTATTATAAAAAATCAAAGTCTTTAATAACAAAGTTTAATAGGTTGATTATGTCTCCTAGACGTAAGAAAAACTACACAACTAAGTCAATCAGATTGACCTAGTTAGTTGTAGGGTTGTATTTTTGAAGACTACCAACTTGTGAAAAATAGAACTAAAATTAAAACTAAAATGACATATAGAGATGAGAAATAAACCTAGTTGGATTGAAGATGGTTTATATTGCAAATTTTATCTTGTAGGGCTTAATTGATGCTTTCAAATTATGCTAAATGGGTTGAATAGTTAGACCAAGTTATATAAAACCTTGTGTGCTAAATAAGATTAATTAATAGAGTTAACCTATTCAAAAATGTTTTTTGGCATGTATGTTGACATAAGAAAATATTAAATAGATTCAACTTATTTGATAGTGTATGCTAATATAAAAATAAATAATAATATTATGTCAAACTACTCTATCTAATAACCTATAATTGATGAAGACATGGATGATAGAACAACATCATTTTGAAATAACTATTTGTTAAACTTGTGCACATAAAGTTAAAACTCTATCAACTAGTTTGATACAATACTAAAAATATATAAAAATTTAATATAATGATATAAATAATTGAATGAAAGAAAACTTGAAAGGGTTAGATTCATATCGGGCTCACTAGAATGTATGTAGATAGAAATACAACTAATCTATAAATCAATCATATCTCAGAGAAGATAAATCCTACTCACACTTATGATTGTTGATACATTATATATCTAGGGTCATGACCAAGGTGGAAATGATAGACCAAACCAAAGGATATATTACCATAATAAAATCACTAATGAGGGTAACAAATCCTCCAATCAATCAAAACTATGTAATAAACTTAGCTAGGTCCTATGTTTTGATATTCACTAATGTACAATCGATAAAAGAAAAGTGAAATTATAATCTAGTTCTCACCAAATCTTGTGGAACAAAGTGGGGGTAATAAACATATAAATTAAACATGCATGGAAGACTTATAATAATGTCAATTTATATGGAATCATTATTCTTGGGAGAGAAGTACGAATGCTAATCTATCTACTCTTATAAATTTGTAATAAATTTAGGAAAACTTACCTCTGAAGATGAACCCATCGAGCCTCAATTTCTCCCATGGCCAAGGTGATTTTTAATATATTTTTATGGTATGTAAGGATGATAAATATAAATTAGCTTTAACCTATACAACCTATTTATGCATCCAAAATAATTCTCCACAAGACAAGATCCATACATCCAAAAAAATATGAAACCCTAAACTATGATCCTCAATTGTAATGGTGGATAAGTATATACATAATGTATATCTCTTATTCTCTTATCTTCCTAAGAAATGATGAAATGAATGTTTTTATATATATTAATCTAACCCTAGTCCTATCTAAAATTTTAGCTAATAGGGTCAGCGTAATTGATTCTATATTATTATTGAAAAAAAAATTAAGTCTTGGTCTAGATTGGCTAAAGGTCAACCTAGACCCTAAATGAGTTTTGTCAATTACAGTACAAGGTATATATGGCTAACATTGTATTGTAAACTATGAAAAAAGTAGTTTAGTATAGGTAAGGCATAATGAATGCAAAAAATGGCTATTGAAGGGTGAATAATATGAGACAAAGCTTAGGGGAAAGTTTTTGGGAGATGTTTATGTAGATATCAAGTGGTAGTAAAGGAAAAATAATCATGAAAATCACCAATGGTATTCCCACCCATTTCTCGGTGTAACACTTAATGTATGCACTCAAAAATGTTGAGACTCAAAGGGGTTCCTACAAGATAAAAAGCATCAACAATTGATAAAGTTTGAAAATATTATGTGTATATAGTTAGGAGAGAGTGTGATCAAGAGTCATTGTGTATTAAAAAATTATACATGTTAAGGATAGGACAAATTTGACATTTTCAAGTGTTTAATACCAAATTTTAGTGTCAAAAAATTCCCCTCTTTTATTCTAGTTTTGAAAATTCTAGATTGGAAAGAATAAAGTGATAAAATTTGAACCTGAGTATAATAAGATGTGGTGTTTCTAGTTATTTCCCAAGGATATATATTTCTCCATGCAAAACATGAAATGAAACATGTATAAATTAATGTCCACTAAATATGTAAAATCTTTACCAATCTAGATCATTAATATATTTTAAATTCAAAAAGTAAGCAATGAATATAAATATGGGTAATGTGAACCAAGCTTCCATTCAAAGTCATTAGAGAATGGGGTGATTATTCCCCAAGGATATGCTACTTGTTCAAACCATGTATTGGAAATAATGTGTCCCAACCTTCATTTGAATAATAAAAATTGCTAGTAGTTGAGTAACACATAAACTAAAAATATAATAACTATTTTTTTGGAACCTATATTATATGTAGATAATAAAATATAGTATTAGATACATGAAAATGTTAGTTTTTACCTTCCTTCACCTTATATGAATTATGTCTACAAATATGGATCTTATTAAACATTATATCACATACACATGCTTTCTATGGGTCTAAACATCATTATTTATTGTCAATCACATATTATAATTCCATAACTTGTCTTTGACTTGCTAATAATCATATTAAAACTATGTCTAGATCATTAAATATTTTTTCCTTATTTTTAAATACAACAATCATATTCAAATAATTTCATAATTTTTAACTCATATAAACTAGATCGATTCATCTTTTTCTAAGAATTAGTCACTTTTAAAATTGAAACTATTCGTATGGATTAGCCCATATGTTTCACATGTTAATTTTGTGAAAAAATACCCAAAGATTCCAATACAAAAACAATGTATTCCTTTGCCAATTACCCATCTATAAAACACTTATAAATCATACTTAAATACTTACACAATCAGTGTTTCTAACTCATTCTTTCCATTTTAGACATAAATGAAAAGGATTAGGTCCTATCCAACTGTGAATCACCTCAAAGACAAGCCAAATTTTTCATTTTCGAAGTATCAAAAGATAGATTAAACATTGCATTCATTAAAAAAGAATAATTTCACAAATAAAACTATGGGGGGAAATGTTTATGGTTTAAATTCATTCTTAAGAGTATTGGATATGTAGGTAGCGCTCAACCATTCATTAGGAAGTGGTTGGGATCATCTCAACCCACCATTTTTCCTCTTTTTACAAAAAAAATAGTGTTGAAAGTTGACCTAGGGTTTCAAAGAGAAGGAAAACAATTTTTGGGATTATGTGCACAATGAAATTTTAAATATCCCAAAAATATATGGCTCACAATTAGGTTTAATATCTTATATAGAAATAGGGAAGTAAGATTTAATGAGATGAAATTTATCGGATCAAAACATAACATCAATTACTAATATCCATAGTTTGACAAACTTGTCTAAGAGTGACCAAAAAATCATTTATTGATCTAAGTGACTCATAATACAATTTCCTTCATTTCCTAAATTTTGAATTTAGTTTCATACCTACACATAACATAAAACAATAATGATCTTAATCCCCTTAGTACTTTCCATAAATAACAAGTGTAATTGTTAAAATATTTTTTTCCTTTTACATTTAGATTAATGCTTAATTGTAACCCATTATACAATATGAATTATTTACAAATTATTTATTATTAGATCACATTAATTAAAAATAAGGTAAAACATATTTGTGAACCTATTTATTTTTTGAACATAGCCAAATATTAGGTTTACCTTAAGGTTTCATCATTATTTATAGGGATTTATTTTTTTACATTTAAATATGGCTTTCAAGCTTGATTTTTGATTTATCGTCATTTAAAAATTACACATGGATATAATGGATGAACATGGTTTCTATTTTTTTAATCAATCTATGATTGTAGTCATTACATGTTATTTTCATCTACTAATAAAAATATGAAAACTATGTGTTTCCATTTATCAAATCTTTGTTTAGTAATAGGCATGAAATAAATCATGAACAACTTAAGTCTTGCTTAACTCATATTGTTGTAATATTAAATTTTAGTTAGTTATAATTACCACTATTAACCAAAGAGAATTCATGAATCCTTTTGATTACCCTCTCCATATACCTCAAGGTTTTACCAAGTACCATTTATATGTAAGTTGAAATTAAAATCAAGGTAGTCAAACGTGTGTTTATAAATAATAGATAAAGAATTAATATTTGAAATATAAATTTATTAAAATAATTGGGTATCAATCAAGAAAGTGTTAGAAAGTAGAATTACATCATAAGAGGACTTAATAAAATTTTGTGTCATGCATTTGGGTCAATATAATTGGATGTAAAACTAGGACACAAGATTGTCTACTATATTTAACATCATGCCTAATCATTTAAATTATAATTTTATTTTAGTCCAACATGTATACATACTATTAAATTAATACCATATACATTACATAAATATGTGAAGTCATTGAATTATGCCTATTTGTATACATTCTTTATAGAAGATGATCCCTTCAAATATTATAAAATTACATAACCAAATAATTGGGTGATTCACAATCAGATTTTATGTATTAATCTATAATTCCTCAAACATAGCCATTCACTATATATAAAATACATACATACAAGGTTTTGAAAATTTTATATACCTAAATATGGTCATTGGTACTTGGCAATGCCAATTCTTTATATATCCTAAACCATTCGAATTACACCCAGATCCATAACTCTTATTCACCATTCCTCGAAGACATTTATTCATAGTGGGATTAAACACATGGTTTCCATTATTAATACATATAATTTTTAAATTAAAATTTTCTAACTAATTTTTAGTACCCTTAGATGGTCTCTAGTTAAGGATAATTATACCTGATTTTCTTGATCAAGTTCAATAGGTGAACAGGTCGACTATCATGGGATTATACACTTGGGGTGGTAGCATCCCATGTAAATTAACAAATAGTTTCCAAACATTGAAATATTATTTTGGGTATTCCCACATGTTTCATAATATCATCTAAAAGAGATTATCAATTTTTTCTTATAAATAAACATCAAAACTCATTCATTATCCCCACTTGGTTGCTATCTAAGTAGTATATATTGAGCAAACACACAACATTACACACTAAGAAAATATTTACTATTCCTATAAAACTAAATATCATTCTAAAAGATCAACCATAATCCAAATATAAATCATCTCAAACCAAGTCAAAAGATATAATTATGATATATCAAATCCATATTTATATATACACACATATAGTTAGGGAACACAATTGCATAATCACTCTAGGTGGGAAAACTATGTGGGATAGATTTCCCTACTTGAAGTATTAGATACATAGGTAGTGGTGAATCATTAATGGGTTGATTGGTATTCTCTAACACTATTACACTCTCCTCTCTATTTTATAGGTTTTAATATTTCAAAGTGCCCTTAGGGTTTCAAATATAAAATAAGGAAAACAATAATATTCACATAGTATAATTTGAATTGTGACATCTTAACCCAATTAGTAGAAATTGGCAAATAGATTAGAGAAATCAGATATATTTCATAGTAATTATGGATAAGTCCATAGTCAAAAATCATAATAAACTTGATATGTTATCCAAGGAGAATGGTCCTATCCAATAATATCTATTGATTCTAACTATGATGTGTCACTATCAAATTTTTACCTTTATCTATTTATTACTACTATTTATCACTCAAAGTCAATAGGGTTAAGTCCATAGTCAACATATAACATTGACTTGCATTGTTATCCATGGAGGGTGATCATATCTATAAATAGTTTTAAAATTTACCTCTAATCACACACTATCATTCTCCTAGATTCTATTAGTTCACATTGTCAGATATAAGAAACAATTAACAAAAAAGTCTAACTTGAGATATGTACATTTCTTCTTAATATTTTCCAAATATATAAAATTTTCCATATTCAACAAGCTTCAATATTAGAATTATTTTTTATTAGGTTTAAAAAATAGTGTTTGGAAAGGGCCCCAAATATTAAAAAATCAAGTAACAAAGACAACAATGAAATTATCAACAAATGAGTAATTATTTGTCAAAATTAGATGTTTTAGTAGTTGTATATCTTCAGCATTCTACTACCTCTCAAGTTTTACACCCATTAGACATACATATATATTGATATATAAAAAATGAGGTAAATATATTGGTGAACCAATACATTTTTTAGTATTTCTTTCCTAATTTGTTTTTGCTTTAGGATTTTAGCTAAATTATTGATTTCTAGACACTAAAGAGAAATTTGATCATCCTTTACTAGATTTGATTAGTGTTGTTATAGTATTTATCTTTGACCTCAAGGATTCATATTTAACTCTTGATTTCCTTACATAATATTATTTATGGGATTTAATATTTAAAATTTAAGGAATGATGGTTGCACATTTCCTATTACAAGGGATTCATGCATAGGATCTACATTGATTCGTCAAGTAAGTACAAGGAATTCATGCCTTTCAGATCGACTATCATGTTTTAATGATAATGCAAAAGTTCATAGTAGTATCTTTGGGAATTTAATAGAGTTGAAAGGTGGGTGGGAAGATAAGGTAGGATTAGGTGTGGTTGGGTAAATAAATGAATCGAGGAAGGTGTCTGTGATGGCTAAAAATAGAAAAATAGGGTAGTGGTATTCTACTTCTCAAGTAGAATTATGAATAGATGACCAATCAAATGGCTAATCAATTTTTCAGAGGTAGAAGTCAATAACTCTAAACATTGTAACAAATCTACCACTATTTATTTTTAGAAGGAAGCTCTAGGGGAAATACTTGAAAATGAGGAAGGATATTCTAAGAGGGGATTAGTTTGTATGTTTGATAGGTTTTGGCCTTCCCTTCCTAACCTTCATCAATGGATTTTTTATTTATGTTCACCGTTATTGGTAGACATTTTTGAATTAGATCCCCATGTTAAAGGATTATTTATTTTGGTTTTTGAGTCCCTTATAGATCGTAATAAGATTTTACAATCCAAATATTGGTGTTTTGATCAATATCATCTTCTTCTAAATCCCTAGTTTCTATATTTTAACCCATTAATTGAAAATCTCTCTTTCAAACCCATTTGGGTTAAACTTCCATATATTATACTCTAGTTATAGTTAGAATTTGTATTAGTATTTATTAGAAAATCCTTGAGGAATTTATTATAAATTGATACATTTCCTTTGATTTTTTCATGAAAAACCTTCACTAGAGTTCTTTTTTGTTTGGATATTTCCTAATCCCTACTTGATAAAATTGAATTGAGAGTTGAAGATAGATGTTGGCCTCAAACCCTTGATTATGAGGGCATCCAATTTAAGTGTAGGAATTGATTCAAAATTGGTCATCTTGGTAATTATTATTTAAATTTCAAGCGTAAAGTGGTTTCTTCATGGTGGCAGGAGGAAAGTGAAGAGTTTTTCACAGTTTTTCTAAAAAATAATCCTATTTTGTCCTTAGAATATTTTGTAGAAGTACATGAAGAGGAATTATTAGCAGTGTTGGATAATGTCATCACCTATATTTTTAGAGGTTTTTGGTTCAAAAATGAAGAGTTATAGGGTTCTTGATAGTATAAACATGGTTGGTAGAATCATGTGAGAAGAAAGGTATATCTCTCCAAGTTTGGTAACAACTTCTTTGAGTAAATCTAAAGAATGGAGAAAAGTACAATATAAGAAAAGAGGACATTTTATATCAAACCCTTCTTCTAAGATACTTCACTCTCATAGAAAAGTGATGAGGGATGAAATGTAGTAAATTTAGCTTAATACTTTTATAATTTTGTTTTTTTGTTAAGTTGAAGTATTTTTTAATACTTAGGAGAGTTGGTTTTGTAGGCAATATGTTGGTGAGATGCGTTGATGTTTATGACATTAATATATACCTATTTGGTTTTCTAAGTAAATTTGATATCAGCTAAGGGTCCCATAATCCATAAAATCAATCAAAAAATTAGGTATTGGCTTTAAGTTTTTTCTTTCTTTCCCTTTTTTTCTATAAACTATGTTTTGTTAATTTTAAAAGTAATAAGAGCTATTGTTCTAGGTAAAGTGGTATTTATTTTAATTTGATTCATCATGTTAGGGTTATAACTACAATTATTGAGCTATTATAAATACATTTATACAAATTATAGATTTCACATGCCTCATGGTATATAAAAAAAATTTAGGTTTTACTTTTCAACACTAGGAAGCCTTTCGACCATTTGTTCTTATAGTGCATTGGTAAGTGGTTATCATTGATAAGTTACTATTAATGTAAAATAAATATGGGATAATATGGATAAAATATAATGAGATCCACCATATTAATTTCCCCTTTGGTCTTTATTGACTATTTATGATTGGGATTACTATTTATGAGAGCTTACAAGGCAAACACACCTTGTCTAGTTATACCCATTTTCTATTTTTATTTTTAAATTTGAATAATTTCATATTATTTCACTCAATAAATTTAACTATTATATTACTCAATGGATTTTATAGATTTTTTTTAATCAATATGAGAATATACTTATTCAAATCTATGTTTACATTAAATATGATGTTAATGGTGAAAACAATAATCAATATAATGAAATTATAAAAGATAGCCATGTGTGATATTATAGAATTGATCCTAATGAGCTTATTTGATTAGATCATGAAAAATTCAAAGAATTATCCAATTTCCATCGATGATTTTTTCAATGTCCTAAATAATTGGATAGGGTATTCTAGTACTCTTAACATCTACTAATGTACATCAAGCTAAGAACACATAATCTCAATCACAATAATAAGAGATACCATTTATATTTTTTCATACTTATAATTTATATATTCCAATTGATATTATCATTTCTACTCCTATATCAACACCCTAGATATGGGGCCATCACAAGGATTTAAACAAATTCATATGTTGATTCATACAATATTTTTATACATATATGTTTTGATTACTATAAATTTTCCACCACATACTTGTCCTAATGCATAATCTCATGAGAAAATTTTTATATCATTCCATGCTAAAGTGTTTCAATTAGAGGAAGGTGTCTCTAGAGGTAGTCTCTTGATGGATTATTATATTGTTAATCATAATAATTTGGAACCTAAAATATGATAGTACCCATTACCAATAGTTTTTATATCTCTTAAGATACCAGTATATGAAGGTAAATGTGATCGTAAATAACATCATTGATAATTGCATACATCATGCTTGGATTGTGAGTACAACGATAGATTATTGGCCAAGTTATTTCCATGAAGCCTCAAATATTATGTTTTATGATGGGTATATGATCTTCCACTCCAATTAGTTATATCATATAAACCTTGTTAATTTTAGTCTCTAGAAAACTCTTATATCAACATTGGTGACAAATATCTTATGCAAAAAATTCCAAACTCAAGCAAAGGTTTTATGAGAAAAATAGTGAATATGTTTTTCATTATATAAGTATGCTAGCTAAGATGAAAAACTTCATGATATAAAATTAATTTCAAGATATCTTCACATAAAATTTACTAACACAACTCCATTTTTATATGAAGTTTAACAAATTTAAATTTTTTGATGAGTTATTCCATATAATAAAATAAAGAGAAGTCAAGATTATAGTTTCAAACAAACACAAGTATGAAAAAAATTCTTCGTCCAATTCAAGTGATAGGTTTTAAATCAAACCAAGATAAAAATTCAAACTAAATGAAATTAAGACTAAAGGAAAAATAAAACTCAGTGAAGAATCAAAATCAATAAACATGCTTCAAATATCAACTCCACCAAGGAGGTAATTTATAATGATACCATAGACTCTTCATGTTTTATTATGAAAATTAATTGATTGCAATCTCATATCTCTCCCTCCACCATTAGGGGTTGATATGATCAAATCTCAATATAAACTATTCGATCATAACATATATTTTGATTACCATAATTGCATTGGGCATTCTACAAACAAGTGTTTCAAGTTAAGGCACAAGATATAGTATCTTATCAATGATAATTATATTGATCTAAGAACACCAACAAAGGAAACTATACCAGAATAATGAAATTCAAAAACTAAAAATATTTAGTAATCCATTTTCAAACCATGGTAATATAAATGATATACATAATTTAGAGGTACATCATGGGTACAATGCACATCCTTATCCTTCGACATAAAGGCATACAAATGATGGAATTATTAGTAAATTTATGATGACATCAATACTAAATCCTAGGATTACATTCAATGAAAATTAAATTAGTTGATGATGATGATTAAAGCAAACACTTACTCTTTATTCAATATTATATCAACATGCAACTTGTGCATAGTGTCTTGATCGATAATGGGTTAAATGAAATGCATGCACAATGGCAGTTATTCATACTCTTAGATACAAAATTAGGATTTATAATCTACATCATAATTTGTTAAATAATTTGATAGACATACACAAAATACTATGTGGAATATTGTGATACCTATTTAGGCTGGTTCAACAACATTGGTTGCTTGATTTCTAGTCTTACCAAGCACATAACTCTTCAACATGTTATTAGGACACCCTTATATATAAAAGATTCATGTTGTAAATTATATAATACATTGATGCTTAAAATAAATATATTAGAATCAAGTGGTCAAATTTAAAGGTATTTGATATGAGTAACATTTACATTCAATGGTATCTCCTCTTCATTCCCCATCACAACCACAATTCCCTATGGGACCCATTTAAGAGCGTAACACAAATACAATAATGACACTTATTCAAGTGAATATTTAAAGGATAATTAATGCACCCATTTAATAACATAGTGTAGAATCAATTTTTGCACTATATATAATATTTATATACAATCAATTCAAAGGAAAGTGGTACACCCTCCTAAATAACAAGATTCATCTCAAAGAGTTACACAAAGTTTTAAAAATATAAATATTATATAGTGCATC